>PVJS01024920.1:0-28282 GCA_004027185.1 Glis glis
AAAATGGGTGGGGTAGGTGGGTCCTGAAGGGTATCAGCATTACCTTGCTCTGTCACCCTAAGCAATGCTGGAGTATTTTCCCCAGGGGAAGGTGGAGAAGCCAATTCTGTAGAGGGTGGGGAGTCCTCATCTTCTGGCAGGACAAACCCCTCAGAATGCTCAGATTCAATGTCCCCAGCCTCTTCAGAGTCCTCCCATACATCCCCGTTCCATTTTTCAGGATCCCATGGTTTTCCAATCAGAGCCCTCACCTTAACTGCAGACACCTGTCTAGGCTGAGAATGAACCTTACGTTGCAAATTAGCCAATCTCAGGATGAGGGCCTGTGTTTGATCTTCAGCAATCTCTATTCTACAACTGCAAGAGACAAGACTCTCCCCCAACACACACTGGCTAACTATTAGGTCTGATATACGGTCCTGAAGCTTATCATTTTCCCACTCTAATTTTTCAAGTGATGCCAGGAGTAACCAGCCAACATCAGTATATTCCTTAACATTTGTAAAATGGTCAAAAATATGAAATATAGAATCACTAAACTCTTTGCTCTTCACAAGAGGAGAGTTAGGGTAATCGAAAGAGTTCACCTTGTGTATAGTTTTAAATAGTTCACACCACGGATAATCAGTAACTCCCTTACTAATTGAAGGACAGCCTTCACTCACTTTAGGCTTAATCAAATTGGAGAGCCAGCTCCAGAAGCCAGAAAACCAACCAAAAAAATACATTCTTGTGAATTCTGTTACTCTGTACCTCACTCCTGGTACCAATTTCTGTATTGGTCAGATCAACAGAATTCAAAGAATGAGTATATAAAAAAGGGATTGTTAGATTAGCTCACAATACAGTCCTGAATTTCGACTGCACGTGAAGAGTCAGAGGAATCAGCAGCCGGTCAGGCGGTCCAAGAGCTGGAGCCCCAGGATCGAAGCAACCACCAATTCAGTCCAGTCCAAGATGTGGAGACAAGGAAACTCCTCGGAGCTGGAGCCCCAGGATCAAAGCAACCACCAATTCAGTCCAGTCCAAGATGTGGAGACAAGGAAACTCCTCAGAGAAATGACGGTGAAGCTTCAGTTCGAAGACTGGAGGCCGAGAATCCCAGACGAGAGCAGAAGATCAAGAAGCTCCTCAAGGAAATGGCAAAATTGCAGACTGACGATCTCAAACGAGAGCAAATACGTTCTCTTCAGGAAGAGTTGCGGCTCCTTCTATGTGGCTTTCTCCTTCTTTTATCCAAGTCCTGCACCTATCAGAACCCTGCTACCTACATTTAGGGCAGGACTTCTGGTTCAATCCGCTGTTACACAACCAAAGTCACATGATCTGGGGTGAGTCAAGTTGAAAAATCAGACCAACTATCACAATATCTTATTCTGAAGGTAGATATTTGCTAGTAGGTGAGCCTCAAAGGTGAATAGCCTTTACTGAATGCTTATTCTCAGCTCTTTGTTGTGTGTTTATTACCCTTTAGAACCACTTTTAAATCTATGTCCTGTATCCTCCCACTGTTGTTCTCCCTGTAGATCGTCAGTACTGGGTTGCAGTTACTCTAGAGTTTCTTCTGCCTGCCGCAATGGTGATGATTTTGGGTCCAGGTGTTAAGGTCTGGGGATCTGTCTGTCACCTCCATAATAGGGAGTAGTCTCAGAGGTGTTAGCTGGGTAGTTTGTGCCCTGTGCATTTTTAAACTTCAATGTGCGGGCTGTTGGGTGGTTCCATCTATCAACTGTGGTTAGTTTGCCCTTAGTGTCTGGCAGTCCTTTCTGGTGGTTCACCTATTTGTTCCAATCTCAGCAGTGGGGGTTTAGAGCAGTCAGCTGGTATATACAAGGGCAAATTGTGTTGAATTCATTGGTGAAGGGTGAGTGAGGAGGAAGGAGATGAAGTAACGAATGCAAGGATAGGGTAAAGTAGAGAATAGAATTGAGTAGAATAAGAGTTTGAGTATAGTAAGGTAATATATAATAAAGATTAGGGGTAGTGAAAATAATGGTGGATTCTGGTAGCCAATGTATAGTATTTAAGTATAGTGATACAAAATGGATTTAGTACAAGGCAAAGAACAAAAGAAAGAAAGAAGAAAGAAAGAAAGAGAGAGAGAGAGAGAGAGAGAGAGAGAAAGAAAGAGAGAGAGAGAGAGAAAGAAAGAAAGAAAGAAAGAAAGAAAGAAAGAAAGAAAGAAAAAAGGGAGAGAGAGAAAAGAGAAGATAGGAAAGAGGGAAGAAACTTGCAAAAGTGATGATGGGGAAAAGTACAGAAAAACAAGCAAAACAAACAAACAAAAAACACCCTACAGATATACGGGTACAGAGCAGTTGGGCTCTGCTGCCCTCTTGGGTTTGCATGGATACTTTCAGCCAGTTGAGGTCTACCTATTATAGTAGATTCTCAAGCACATTCCCAGCATTCTCACTTTCTCAGTAACCTATAGCAGGCCCAATTCTTGGTCTCCTTCAGTGATTGAGACCCTTGCCTGGTTCCTCTCACTGCCTGTGCAGGTACCCAGTGCCGCTAGTGGCCCTCACACTGCAAGCATGAGTCTCCACATTCTCCACTGGGTCTGTCCCTATGTATCTCTCTGTCTACACATATGGTGGTTATCACCAGCATGGGACTCTGTATTTGTGTGTCTCTTTGCCTACAGAAGCAGCGGTTGTCACTTTTACCTGACTCTGTGCAAACATGGAACTTCGTGTTTTCCACAGAGAAGCCTGGGTTGGTCTGATTTTTCCCCAGTACCATGACTGTGTGTTCTGTGGCGATCCCTGGGAACCCTGCAAGGTGCTGCAACCTGCGGGCTGTAGGTTTGTCCTGCCCAAATGTCGCCGGGGGCTGTCTGCTTATCCGTGTGTCTACTGTATCTTATAGCAGACCCCACTCCCACCTCCACAGGGGTGATCCGCAAAGTCTCAGACCCTGTGAGTCTATTGCTTGCCATGCGAGTCCCTGCGGCCATGCTGGGTTGTCTCTGCCTGGGGCAGCTCGTTGACTTATGGTCTCCAGCATTGCTCTTAATCTCTGGGGGAGAGGGTGAGTTCTTGTCAGGCTTCCAAGCATTCAGGTATACTCATGTGGGGCGAGTTGCTGCTTGCTTTCATTGTCATTGCTGATGATCTATGGTTGCTGGCTTTACAGCAGTTCGTTGGCTTCTTTCTTGGTGGCTTGCAGAAGCTGCAATGCTGGTAGCCACTGGTGCGGCCTGACCAAGATGGAGCCACCGCCACTGCTGCCGCCTCCACAGTTCAGGTCTCTGTCCCGTGTGGAGTGAGTGTTATGAGTAACGGGGCTGAAAGGTCCTAAGACTAATGATTCACACCACACACAATTTGTGTCTTTCCACAATGCCACAGGTTTATTCTCACTCAAAGGTTATAGCACACGGAAACTTATCAGGAAATTGTCTAAGTAAAGTTAAGCAACGTTCTAAGTTCAGATGCTGGGTGGCTACCTTGCCAATAGCCAATTAGCAATGAACGAGCATCAAACAATACACTTCACACTAGCAAATCTAACAGTTTAGATCAAACAGGTATATTAATCAATATGTGAATTCTTAACTTAAGAGAACTTCAAATAATCAGCAAATAATACAATTCAATAAGCAGGGAGTAGGGAATAATGAACCAAGTCCAGGAATGGAAGAGAGATTCAGAAGTTGGTCTGGGCACTGTACTGTCAGAAGTTGCACTGATCCCTGGCCAGCAGGAAGAGCAGGACTGGAGGCAAGTCACTGGATCGGAGTCATATACATGGGCAGACTGTCATGGCGTAAGCAAAGCTCAGCGACCTGCTCATAGGAAAGCCGGGGTCTTTTATAGGGCTTTCCATTTGTTTCCCCATTGTCTTTTGCAAGCTCATCTAGGCTTATCGAACCTGCCAGACTCCTATCATCAGATTAAAATTATGGATGACATAAATCCATCAGAGGTGAGAAAGCATTTTATGATCCAAGTGTCCATTATCAATTGTAGCACAGAAGTGCTGATCTGAGTCCTATGCTGAAGAGGTAAAACAGCATTCTGTGCTATTATCAGCCACAGCACAGAAGTGGTGGTCTGGGCCCCATGCTGACATGTCAGGACAAGTTTCTAAAACTATATGCTGGCATGCCTGGACAAGTCGTTTATGAGTTTTGTCCAAGCTATATGCTGCCATGTTAAAACAGATTGTTTAAAAATTGTTTTCTATCCCATGCTCTATACAGTGAGTTGCTGCTCGCTTTCGTTGCTGATGCTCTGCAGTTGCTGGGTTTACAACAGGTTGCTGACTTCTTTGTTGGCGGCGTGTGGAAGCCTCAGTGCTCTAGCTGCCAGCGCGGTCGAGCCAAGATGGCGTCACCACTGTTCCCTAAGTAAGGTGCTTGGAGCTTTTTCCTGTCCTCTGTTTTGTCTTCTGGCTTTGATTCCATTGCATTTCAAATTTTTCATTGTTTAGTTCAATTGTTTGTTGCTCTTCTGCTCTTGTCAAGAAGTTGCTTTCACGGTGATTGAGATCCAAGTCTCAGAGAGATCGCAACGTGGTATCTCCCTCAGTCGCCATCTTGGAATCCTCTTGGGCTTCTATTAATTAATCTTTCCCACTGACAGAAAAAAATTGAAAAATTATTCAGCAGATTTCTGGGCAAATTCGGGATCTTCAGAGCTTCTGGCTTAGCACCGTAGGGAACTGGTGTGTTGACTGCCTCAGGGCTATTCTCCTGAAGCTTGCCCTGAAATAAATTTGCCATACATAAATAGAGCCACTGCATCATCCTTCACAAATTATTTCTCTGTTGTTTTACTCTGTCAGTGGCTCATTTTATGGAGTGTAAAGCCACACACTCTCCACTAAACATCTCCCAGTTGTGTGGTACCACAGGACAGTAAGTGTTCTGGGTTACATTCATTTTTAATACCATGAAGCACTGAGAACTACTTTCCAAAGGAAAATCAGGATTCTGTCTCATGAATAATCAGAAAAGACAGAATTCTTTTTTTTTTTTTTTGCAGTACTGGGGATTGAACCCAGGGGCATTCTACCTCCGAGCTTCACCCCAGCCCTATTTTTTATTCTTTATTTTGAAACAAGGTCTCATTAAGTTGCAAAGGGCCTCACTAAGTAGCTGAGGCTGGCCACGAACCTGGATCCTCCCGTCTCAGCCTCCCATGTATTGGGATTACAAGCGTGCACCACCACGCCCGGCAGAAAAGCCAGAATTCTACCTCAAAAGTGAGACAATATGATGTGCTTTATGTAAAAATTTAGCCCTATGCCTGGCACAAAATGATCATGTGATTAATGGCAACTACCATTATGATTGTTATGAAATCAATGAACCAACCCAGGTGATCATCAACAGATGAAAGAATTACAAAACTAAAAAAGCTTTTACCGCAGGATTTAAAGGATATTCAGTTTTATAGGCAGCAAGAGTATGCTTTTCCCATCCCTTCCCCAAATTATATTTTATTTTGAAAAAATTCAAACCTGCAAAAAAAGTGGAAAGACAGGGCACATTTTCTCCTGACCTAGGTCCGTTGTCTTTATGTGCCACATTTGCTTTAACTTCAGTCTTTTGTTTTCTGGCTCAATCATCTGAAAGTAGGTTTTAGCCATCTTAATGCTTCATCCCTTAATTTTCAGCATGCATCACCCAAAGAATCATTATAATATCATTATTTCATCCAACAATATTTTTAAAATGCTTCACTATATCATAATATCATCAAAATGTTCCCAATTGTCACAAAACTAGCTTTCATAGTTTTTATTTGAGGTCCAGGAAATAATCACTAAACAAGCATTTGATTGTTAACAGGGTTATCTTCAGTTCCAGATCATTCCCCTGCAGGTAGAGATCCTCCAGGTGTTTTTCTACACCTGGAAGGAAGGACACACTATCAATACATAAATTAACCCTTTTGTATAGTAAAGAAGTCTTCCTGAACAAATTCTCATTGGATAGAACATTCTAGAAAAATCTAGCAGACAATGTAAGCAATTATATAGTTCACTTTTTAGAAGAAAGCATATTTCATGTTAATTTTCTGATAATTAAAGAGACACAGAGGGAAAAAAGGAGGGGGGAATGATTGCTTTTCCTTTAATTATCTGCCTAATTGCTTTCATTCTCCAAGCTGTTTTGTCACTGATGATCTGGACTTAACATTACTTTGGGAATACAGGTGGCCCATAGGTAAATATTAGTTTTCTACATTATGCGGTTAATTTTGAATAGTTAGAAAAACAGAGACCTATTTCTTTGCCTGCATTTTTTGTTTGCAGCACATAGATCACATCTCCTTGGAAATAATTAGGATAAGTAATAATACTGTGCAGCTGCTGAGTTATTAGCCAAATGCTCACCAAATGGGATCTCTCATTAGGACGTGTGAACAGGTAATCTTTTTAGATAAATGAACTTATAATTTTCATATCCATTTATAAAACACACAGATAGTCCTTTTATATTGGTTTATAATGTCTTGTCACATAGGGTGGTATCTTGAATTCCCCTTTTAAAGGATGTAAAGCCATTACTGACACTCGATTAAGCTCTTTCTCAAAGTGGCACAAAGATCCACGAATAATTAGATCCTACAAATAGGAATACTTCATGCAGTAAAGCTCAGATTTTTTTCTAGTTTTAACTTCAAAGGAAAGTCACATCTTCTGATGAATAGATAGAGTCACTATTATGTGAACCCAGATGATAATAGTTATCCTCATAAAAATAGTTTTCATGTTCTTATTTAACCAAAGCTACTCAATGGAAGTGCAAATTAAGTTACAAATGAGAACAGGTGAAAGTGTTCATGCTTCCCCTGCATCTGAGCTGAATTGTTGCAGGATCTAAACTGCTCCCCGATAGCAGTTTCAGCATTTTGGAAGAGTGCAATCTTTTTCCTGATGAACTGAGAGAATTCCAGTATCTTCCCTCATTGCAAGTAGTAAAAGCTCACCTCATTTGCAGGAGTTAATAAATACACCTGCAGCATCTCCATTTTTCCCCTTCATTAAAGATGGCATTGAAATCGGAAACCACATAGGTTGCTGGTGGGACTGTAAAATGGTGCAGATGCTCTGGAAAATAGCCTGGCAGTTCCTAAAAAGATTAAACAGAGTTATCATATGACCCAGAAATTCCACTCCTAATACTCAAGAGAAATGAAAACATATGTCCTCAGAAAAACCTGTGTTATGAGCAGTCAGAGCAGCTTTTTTTCATAATAGCCCCAAATGGAAACAACCTGAATATCTATCAACTGATGAACGGGTAAGTAAAATTTGAAATAGACACACAATGGAATGTTATTAGGCAATAATGTTATTTGGCAATAAGAAATGAAGTTCTACTATGTGATGATCATAGACGAACAGTGACAACATTAAGCTAAGTGAAAGAAGCCACTTTCAGGAGAATCATATTTTATATTAAAATTACATATTTATATTAAATTCAAATTAAATTTCCAGGATAGGTAATTGTGTAGACACAGAAAGTGGATTAATGGTTGTTTAGAAATTGCATGTTTGGGGGGAAATGGGTACTTCTTTTTAGGGTGATGAAAATGTTCTAAAATTGTGATGGTGGCACTACTCCACAAATATACTAAAAACTACCAAAAGTATACAATTTAAATGGATCATTTGTATAACAGGTGAATTAAATATCAATAAAACTTTTTATATGTGATTAATATTTAATATACTAATATGTTACATTATATTATATTGAATTTAGCATAATATGATAATAATGTAAATGTTTTATTTCTGGGGGGAATATGGTGGTTTGTTATTAGATAACCCACAGGATAATGCAAAAAGTATTTCACAATTATACTACTTTTGGAAGGGTATTTGAGAAAGATTTTTATCCATCATCTTTAACCAATTAATATTTGAAGAAGCACAGATACTGTGGTTTTATTATCTGTTGTAATATGAATGGGACTGAGGCAAGTCATAATATACAGATAGTTGTAATATACATACAAGTCATACTATACATCACTTTCTCATCAATAGCAATGAATAAGGTTGATATTACTCTTCTTTATAGGCTCTGAATTTCAGGTTAACCTTGGATGGTGTTCTTTGGTGCTACTATGACTCATTTATTGAACACGTATATTAATTAGGAGGAACAAAAATTACTGCGTACAACAGTGCTCTGTTGGAATGTCTCTTTTCTGTTGATTAAAAACACCTCAGGCGGATCCCACAGATGTTTGATCACTAAAGTAGAATAATTGAATTGAAACCCCTTTTCTTCCAGCGCAGACTTTATCCATAGTTCCAGGAACCTGACTGGGAGAGGAAGCTAGTCTGTTCTCTTATGTTACCTTCTCTCCTTGTTCCAGATTTTCTAGGAGCTAGAGTGGGGATGGAGAATGAGTGGTGGTAGTGACAAATATTGATTTATTTAACTGGAAATGAAGATGGCATAAGCTGTAGTTATTCTTGTCCAGTTAGCCTTAATTAATATTTACTCTTTGGCAAATGTCCAAATGTTGGCTCTCTTAAGGGTATCTAACTCCAGGGAACATAACAAGATTCCCTGATATATCAGTTGAGACAGGCTGAGTGTTGCTATATGAGCAATCCTGCAAAATTAGTGGCTCAAAAGTGAAGGTTTTTTTCTCATGCTGCCTTTCCATCATGCTTATCATACACAGAAGCTAGGGCTTCCACTCCAAGCCCCAGATGGTGTCTTAAACATGACTCTATTGCACGAAGCTCTGGTGGGTCTGATACCAGGAAATGATGCTCAGGATTTCTCAGAAGAGGGTGAGAACACTTCTTGCAAAGGGTAAGAAAAATTCTTTATGAGACCAAATAATGCAATTTCATTGTTCCATAACAGGATCCTTCAAAACAATAAGACACCTAAGAAGCATAGGCAAAATTCAACTAAGCATTGTTTGATCTTATGCCTGAAGCTGTGCAGCAGAGTGGCATATCCAGGAAGAGCTGTGAGCAATATTTATAACATTAGAGGGTAAAAGATGAAAGATGTAAGGTAGCTGATGCTTTAAAAATATAAAATACCCAAATGATGTGTAAAAAGTACATTCGACTGTTGTACTTTTGCTGTAATTACTATTTACGAGTTTCTCTCATTGGTAGGAGCAGAATCTATAGCTCCTTAATAATACTTCTAACTTTTGCTCTTTTTTCTTTTCTTGGCGGTACTGGGGGTTGAACCCAGGGGCATTTTACCCTGGGTTCTGAGCTATACCCCCAGACCCTAAAACATTTTTTCGTTGTTTTGAAACAGAATCTCTCTAGGTTGCTGAGAGTCCTGCTATGTTGCTGGGGTTTTCCTCCTGCCTCAGCCTTCCAAGTACTGGGATTATAGGTGTGCACCACCATGCCCAGCCAGTTTTCCTCTTTTTTTTTTTTTTAAAATAATGCATGGCTGGGGATGTGGGTCAGTGGTAAAGCATTTACCTTGCATGCACAAGGCTCTGGATTCTATCTACAGCACTGCAGAAAGAATAATAATAATGCAACAAAACTTTGTATATAGCTTTCCATCCTGAAAAGATAAGTTTCTCAAGTCACATGACTGATAAAATCAAGTCGTATTTCTCAGTAAGTAGACCACCTGTCCGGTGCTTCTGAAGTTACTATTTCATGTAAAGAGCAGTGCAATCCTGTCCTTGAGTGTTAAGTTGAAACTCACCATGAAGAGCCAGTCAGCTCTCAAGGTCCTGGGGGAGAACCCACAAATCCCTACCTCACCCTAGAATTTCACACAGGCTCCATGGGAGAACCAGCTTTGGGCAACTACCACCAGGGGACATCACCCAGAGAAACCTCAACAACTCACAGATAACTTTACAAGCTTTACAGTCTCCCCCTATTAAGCAAAAATCTTTCTGGATTTTTACTCTCAAATCTTATCCCCTCCTTTTTCCTTATGTCCCAATAGCAGAAAAGCTAGAATCAATGGAGAAAGAAAGAGAAATGGAAGAGAGAATGGTAGTCCCCCTTTCTCTGGTTTCAAGCAGGAACTAGAGAGAAAGGAAGAGATTAGAGCTCAGCTGGTGAGAAAAAAAATTCCAGAACTCAAAGATCAGCTTGTTTTGTAGCAGGCCCTCTTCTAATGGCTTCACAAGTATTAAGTAATTCAACTCATACCAGCTCCTTCCGGTAAACACTATTTTTATCACTATTTTACAGGTAAGAGAACTGAGACACAGAGATTTGGCTAACTTTCCTGAGGTCACACAGCTTGAAGTAGTGGGCTAGCTAGCTCTTCGGTCCATGATGCAACCTTTCTTCTTGTCAAAGACTGAAGAAGGTGATTTGAAAGTATTGTTGAAATGGTTTTAAATAGAAAAATAAATCAAATAAAACCATTGGATGATTGCACTTCAACAAGTTCAGACTGATCTGAACTGGAAATGTACATACATGAGTAAGTAATAGCACATGCCAATAAATACATAGAAATTATTGGAGGATATCCACCAAAATATTAACAGCAAGTATCACTGGGAGGTAGGATTATGCCTAACCACTGAGTTTTTCTTTGTACATATTAGTATTTTCCTCCCAATTTTCTCTGATGAATCAATATATAAACCTTACAGATTAATTAGAAGAAATACAGTAAGAATTAGTCACAAGTTAAATCTAAATTCAAAACACTTCATTTCCTGCCTGATTGCCCTTTCTGTTTGTAATTCAAATGAGGGAATTTAATGAAGTCACCACATTTTTGGGAATTGTATTTATTTTTTTACAAGTTTTTTTCTGATTACCAGTTAGTTTTAATTCCACAGCTTAACAATAAAGGGCCATGCACTGAAATCAACACATATACCTAGGATTTCAATCTAAGCTTGCCCATGTACACAGCTGAAATCAATTACAAGGTATGGTCTAACAGATGCTAGGGGAAATTCATTTTAAAGTAGTTTTTACAGGTATTAAACTTCATCTTGCACACTGAAGTGATCATACATACAGGGCAAAGTCAGAGCTTTTATATTTATGTTTATTCTTCATTTAACTTTTAAAACACTACTATAATTGAATATTAAAACAAAAACAATAGCAGGTAGTGAGCATATTATGATTATAGTCCTTCACTCATTCACTACTGCATATAAAATGCCTGCAGTGAGTGTTATTCACTGGCCCCATTAAGAGGTCTGACACTGAACACCACCTCTGGGATGACGCTCATCATTCTCATAAGCTTCTCCGTTATAATGGCGCCGTCTTTCCTGATTTGGATCAAAGTCCACCAGTTCTACTTGATCCATCTCATCAGTCTCTTCTACTTCCTTCCTCTCAGGTAGGAGTTTTTCCAGCAAAGAGAGTTTATCAGGAGAGAGAAAGCCATTTTCAGGAAAGTTTACCTTAAACTCGATGATTAGGTGACCCTTTTCATATGGTCTACGATAAATTGGCATACCTTCATTTAGCATACACTTTATATCTCCATGCTTGACAGTCTGACCTGCATGAGAGGTGATGACTATGGTTCAGTTATCAAGAGTAGATATTGGCTTTTGGAAGCCACACAACGCCTCAGCCAACTGTATGTCCATACACATGAAAAGGTCTTCTCCTGGTCGAGTAAAAACAGCATGGTCCTTTTGATCTAACACAATGATAATATCTCCTGGCTCCGGTCCTGGCTCTTGGTCTCCTTCACCATGGAATGTTATCTTCTGGCCATCTTTCATGCCTTTGTCAATATGAACTTCTAGAATCTTCTTCTCTCGAACTATCTTCCTTCCATTGCAGCTTTTACATCTTTCTTTAGGACTGATCCGTTCCCCATGGCCCTGGCACTCCATGCACAGACTGAATTTGCTGAACCATTCCGGGTCCTCTCTGATGAATTCTTATCTGCACTCCAGTACCTCCTTGGCAGTTGGGACAGCACTCTACTGCTCCTTTCTTACCACCTCGGCCTTCACATTTGTCACAAGTCACATTCTTTTGCAGAGCCAGTTTTCTTGTTGCACCATTATATAAATCTTCTAAGGTTACCGAGAGCTGATGTACAACAATTTTACCTCTCCTTTCTCTCTGCATCCTTCCTCCTCCTCCAAAAAACATATCGAAGATGTCCATGGGGGAGCCAAAACCACCACCTGCTCCACCCTCCTTAATTGTCTGTCTCCTCCTTTGTCATATAATTCCCTTTTCTTGGCATCAGAGAGAACTTCATAAGCTTGAGAAATCTGTTTAAACTTTTCTCCTTCATTGGGATTCTTATCAGGGTGGTACTTCAAGGCCAGTTTCCTATAAGCCTTTTTCAATTCTTCCTGGGTGACATTGGGTTTGACTCCCAAAACATCATAGTAAGTGGTTTCTTTCACCATTTTCTACAGCTGGTGATGAGCGGGCTGGGGCCGGTGTAAGGGATCGGGAAGGAGCGCGTAGCTGTGAGCAGCTCAGGTAGCCGCGGCTCCCTCGCCTCTCACTGAGCTCTGGAAAGTTCCACCGGGAATTGTATTTATGATTGGTGAATCAGATGAAGAGATGGGGAGACAGACATGATGACTACCAGCAAATTCCATGAGAAGAGGGCCATGCCCGTCTGGTTCGCCACTGTGTCCTGGGCAGGTAGCCAGAGCAAATTATCTCCCAGGAAACCATGCACCATTAGAGTCTCTATGGCCTCCGTGGCTCAGCTGTAGTGGCAGACTGCAGGGCCCTGTACACACTGTGTATATGGTGGCCGACGTGCCCGAGAGGTCCCTAGGTACCCAACAGAGAGGGGCAAACTCACAGGAGAAACAAAAGGGCCAAGAGCTCTGTGGTAACTGAACAAGAGACAAGTGTTTGGGATCTTCACAAATCCTTTAGGAAGGTTCACGGGTAGGTGGTTAAGGCTCTGCATGCACAATGGGGGACAAAATGAAGTGACACCAAGTTGACTACCATTAATGTTACTCCACCTGTATACAACAAATGGGAGCGAGGCAATAAAAGGTGCTGCCTGCCAAGCCATCTAGTGTTTGACCATGCATTTCATGGCTGAATAGACATCAGCCTTCATATGAGATAATGGAATATTTCATACATGTAATATATATTTTACATTATTGTATATATCATATATATCATAGTGCCCTGCTAATAATCAAATTTTAAAGGGGGCAAAGAAAAAGAACATTTCTCCAAAGAAGATAGACAATAAGTACATGAAAATATGCTCGATACCATTCATTAAGCATCAGAGAAATGAAAATCAAAAACACATGGGATGTCATTTCATACACACGAGGATGGTTATAATAAAAAGTAAACAATAATGTAGTTCAGAGTGATAGGGACACACATGCACACAGCACTTGGTGAGCTTCCCCCGGCTCCTCCCCAATCCCTCCCCTTCCCCAAACATGATATTGAGATTGGCATTGATAATTTCACGTATGTATAAAATGTCAATGGAAATGTGGAATATTTCTATAGGATAATACATGCAAATATCCTGGCCATTATCTAAAACTTGGAGCTTTTGTCTGAAGTTTTGGCTTTGTGTAGATATGTTATAATATTTCTAGTTTTATGAATTAACAAGCTCAATTCCTTGGACAAAGATTGATGTAAATGACAGAATATCTTAAAGAAGTGGAGTGATTTATATTCATCTTCACCTACCAGTCCTTGGGCGAAGAATAATTATAATAATGAGTTGTTCAAAGTATATTTAAGAGCCAGGTGTGGTGGCGCATGCCTCTAATCCCAGTACTTGGGTGGCTGAGATAGGAAGATTGCAGGTTCAGGGCCAGCTTCAGCAACTTAGTGAAGCCCTCAGCAAATTAGTGAGACCTTGCTTCAAAATAAAAAATAAAATAAGACTGGGGGCATAGCTCATAGGTAGAATGCCTTTGGGTTCAATCCCCAGTAACACACACACACACACACACACACACACACACACACACACACGGTGCATATTTAAAATATTGCTTCTGAAATTATTTTTCATTATTTTTGTTATTGTTCTTTAGTAAATACTACTTCTTCATAAATGCTGAGGAAACCTAGGCCTTGCTCAGATAGTAGAATTTTAGCAAAATTCAAATTAGCTCATTTTAATAAGATTCATTTATATTTTACCATTTATGTTAAGATCTAGCTACTTGCTCCATACATAGAGTTTATGGAGTGGCTAGCTACCCAATTGTGCTTTACATATAACCTTAACATGCAACTGAGGGACCTTGAGAGCAGGCGTGTCTATCTGGGACAAGCTTCCCATCAATCACTAGGATTCTTGAATTGTTTTCTTGACTCACTCGTGTCCTTGTTAGAAAAATTTTGGCAGTTGTGTAGTGCCATCTAGTGGGTATTTTGCTGCAAACAACAACAAAAAGTCTAATGGAAAGGCTTGCTGCATTTTATTATTTATAAATCCACTGTATATATTTTCAGGCTTTATGCATTAAGTATATTGCTTTAAATAACCCATTTTAATTAGTTGGAAATACATTAAGATTGCCCAAATAGCTTACAATCACTCTCTTTTATCGAGAAAATTGAAGTTCTCAAAACTAATTTAAAACTCCACAACACATATTTTTTATTAATCAAAAAATTTAAATTATGCAATTCAGAAGAAGTGAGTTGATAGTGCTATTGAGTGTACAAGTGCTAATAACAAGAATGCAATTTCTTACAAAATTACTTAGTTTGGAGAGCATATGATTTGCCACATATAAATATTTTTAGAAAATAACCCAGCATATTTTAGCATAACATTCATAATGTTAATTCTATAAAAACTTCATTCTTCATTAGTTTCAGCAACAAGACAGCAGTTTATCTTCTGTCATTATTTAATAAAATTTCTCTTTAAATGATCTTTTTTTTCTAGCTCAACACAGAATATATCTGTGTGCTTATCGACCTTGACATTTATTAACTAGTATGTGATTTGAAGTGCTAAAGGAATATGAATGTATTTTTGTCAAGAATGTGAGTATGTGAGAACAGTTGAGAATTCAGAAGGATGGACAACTAGGGTTCACGTGTACTGAAAATCCAAAGTCTTTCTCTTACCCCAACTGACTCAAGCTTGGTAATTAGGACAGCTACACCATGCTGGAATGGATTGTCTTGTTAGATATGGGTTTGTCTCTCATTAGATGGGCTCCAGTGGCAGTTGGATGATGATGGTGATGATGATGAAGACGACAATGACAACAATAATTCAGGGAAAACTACCACTGATTGTTTCTGTGTCAAGAATTATTCTCATTGCTTTTCACGCAATATATTAATGAATCCTCTCCACAAACATGTGTTGGTAGTATGAATTTTCCCATTTTACAGAACAAAGTAAAAAAAGTAGTGTGTTGGAGGTCACATGACTAGGTATGGTTTGGAAGATTTGAACCCAGGTCTGTCTACATCCAGAACCCAGACTCTTAATTTTGCCCTGTTATTAATTGCAGCAATAATGAACAAGTTTTAATTTCATTCATTCATTCATTCATGCATCTTTTCATTTCATTCAGTTGTAAATGAGTTTCTGGTGTTAGGTGTGTGACTGAATTAGGAGGCCCCAGAATACTCCTGAAATTCTAAAATTTTGTGTTTCTAGGACAGGATCTTTTCATATAAGATGAAATCAATAGTATGACTCTCTGAGCTTTTTAATCTCTAAGAAATCAATGTAGAATTCCACTTGTGAACAAGAATTGTTGTAAAACTTGAATACAACATGTATAATTGGCATTGTGCTCATCTGAGTTGTCAGGAAACTAAATTCTTTTCCTAATTTGGGGAACCCCACTGTGTGAGCCTAGGTGCTAGCAGACAGCAAAAATGGTGGGTCTCGACCCAGATAGCCTCAGTCTGAATGAAGCTCTGTTCTGATTTCTCTGTCAGTTTTGGGCAAGTTACTTAACTCTTTCTGCTTCCATGTCCATAATTATAAAATGACAAAAATCACAGGTTTAAACATGGGAAATTAGCAAATGTGTAGCTATAAAACATTTAGAATAGTGCTTGTAACACAGTAACTACTCAAAATAGGTGACTACAATTGTGAATATTATTATTATAGATTTCATTTTTTATTATATAATTTTTCACAATTTAAAAAATAAATGATGGTGCTGGGTATAGTGGCGCATGCCTGTAATTCCAGTACTTGGGAGGCTGAGACAGAAGGATACCAGGTTCGAGGCCAGCCTCAGCAACTTAGTGAGACCCTAAGCAACTTAGCAAGGCCCTGTTTCAAAATAAAAAATAAAAAGGGCTGGGAATGTAGCTTATAGGTAGAATACCACTGGGTTCAATCCTGTGTGTGTGTATATGTATAAAATAAAAGATGGTAGTAAAAAGAGAACTTAAACAATTGATGAAAAGCTTACATCTAAATATCTTAAAAGTAAAAAAAAAAGGATTTTTTTTTTTTGCAACTGGGGATTGAACCCAGGGTATCATGTATGCTAGGCAAGTGCTCTACCACTGAGTTACACCCCCACCCCAAAAGTCAAAATTCTCACAATTTTCCCATAATAACTATAGAAAATGGAAAAATAAGAAATTCATACAACTAAGGCATAAACCTAAGGGATAGAAATAATTGTTTCGGATAAGAAAATAACCTTCACAATTTATCCCAATAGTCTTTTGATAGCTTTAGGTTTATATGAATTAGTATAGAATAGACAAAAAGTGCACAAATGTTAAACCAAGATTTGACATTGGCACAATGTTCTTAACTAAAGACCTTATTTGAACCTCATGAATTTTTCCACTGATGTTCCTTTTTCTGTTTCCAGCTGGGTACGGGATATTTGGAAACTCGGCACTATTTTTGCAACTTTTCTATTAGTCTAAAACTATTTCAGGATAAAAAGTCACTTTAAATACAAAAGAGAACAAAAAGCAAAAAGCTTAAAAGAAAAGCGTGTTCTCCTTAAACATGTTGAATAAAAACGATGACTTGGAATAAAATTATGTAAAAGGGAAGTTTTGCACACAAAATTTTAGTAGAGAGACTGAAGCTAGTCTGCCTGTTAATACTCGTTGAAGTTACCACATACACTTGGCAATTTAGCAGGAGCAGAAGCGCTCAGGCAGTGAGATCTAGAATCATGTTAGCCTAAAAATGTTAAGGAAGTTCTGCTGCCAGCCTCATGCATCCTCTCTTTACTTTTGTATATTTCCTTGTAACTGTGGTTAGCGGGCTTCTTCAGCCTCTAGCTGCATCTCTCTCTCTTCTCTCCCAGCAGGAGGCTTCTTGGTTGATCTTCCAGGATATACTCTTTCTGGATCAGTTTTCTGCTCCGAAACTTCCATGGCCTCTGCATCGCCTACAGCGGCCACTTGGATTGCCTGTCAACAAATCACCTGGATTTCATGTTAGTGATGCGGATTCTTGGTGGAGCCTCAGATCTACAGAATCAGAATCTCTGGATATTGGTCCTGGGAATCTACGTTCTTTTTTTTTTTTCAGTACTGGGGATTGAACCCAGGGGTGTTCTACCTCTGCGCTATACCCCCGGCCCTATTTTTTATACTTTATTTTGAAACCGGGTCTCACGAAGTTGCGGAGGGCCTCACTAGGTAGAGAGAGAGAGAGAGAGAGAGAGAGAGAGAGACACGGAGGGAGAGAGAGAGAGAGAGAGAGAGAGAGAGAGAGAGCTGAGGCTGGCCTCAAACCCGGATCCTCCGGTCTCTGCTTCCCAAAGTACTGGGATTACAAGCGTGCGCCACCACGCCCGGCTGGGAATCTACGTTCTAAAAAAGCACCCTAGGTCTAACTGGTAAGACCTAAAGGGTACAATCTAAATAGCCACACGTGACGTCTGAGACTTCTTACCCTTTGCTCCATGTTCTCCCTCCCATACTCTTAATTTGGCCAAGAAGCTGGTCTTGGAATATTTTTTTTACATATACATTACATGTACAATGTATTATACATTACAATATACATCCCTGTGTTTAGCTAAGTATTTTATTTAAACCACAAATGATAGCTTCCTCACTGATTTCCTTCAGAGTTTGGACTGTAGGAGCAGAGGAGGAAAGACAAGGAAGCCAGTAGTGATGTGATCAAACTTTCCAAGAGCCAAGTGTTAAAGGATTCAGGATAGACCTCATTTCATCTCATTTTATGCAAATTAAATAAAATGATAAGATACTGCTTGCTTACCTAAGTCTGAATTCGCAAAATGATGTCCATTAGGTGAACACTGTATGCCCAAACAAGGAAGTCTGACTTTCAAATTGAAAATAATATTATTTGCGCTTAAGTCAAATTTCATTTCAACCTTTAACATCTGGACCCTCCTTTCATCTCTCTCCCACCTACACAGGTTGAGGGGACACACCAAGGCAGGGGCAGGGTGTCTGTGCTCCTAGGTAGGGCTGAAGTAGTCTGAGAGTCCAAGATGACAATAGACATTCAACAAACGAAAGCAGATAATGAAGCAGGGCTGAACAAGGCTTGTGTGGGGAGCCTTCAGGGAGGTCAAAGGCTAGGCAAGGGGGGGCAGGCACACCCAAATGCCTGCTTTGAATCGGTATGGGTAAGGATTTCAGGAATGGTAGAACAGGCAATTAAGAGAGTTTTACCCATTTTTTCACCTTGTACTTGATTAAAGCCAAGTCTATAGCCATTCTAGCTGAAACATGGATAGAACACGACCAGGGGTAGAAACAGGAAAATCAGAGGCAATGAATCCCTTGGCATGGACCCTGGCTGATATTAAAAAACCCACAGTTTAGGCAGGACAGGAAGAGAACTAGAATGAGTTCTCCATCATACTCATTACCCCATGCTCGATAGGACCTAGACTTTGAAATGTACTACAGTAAAAAAAAATGTTAGTAGCACCGTGCTGTGTTTTTAATGGTATTGATTTAAAAAATTGTGTGATAGATATTTTTCACAAAAATATCAGCCTATCACTGATTGGAGAAATTCTCATTTTTCTCTTCCTTCTAGAATAGATAATACAATTCAATGCTCTATCAGGAATCCTGGCTTCAAAGAGATTACCTGGATGATTTCAACAGCAACACTTGTGTGACTTGTTCACACAGTCCCTGGGCTGTCACCCAGCACATGCATAGTCCATCTTTTTAGTGAACAGGTTGAAAGAGATCACAGATTGGCTCCTGCCCATGGTTAGCCAAGGGTGAAATAGTATTTGCTCCTCTGTGGAAAATTTCCACTTCCAGGGTTGGCATTTGGAGGCCTCACACCAGACCATTTATTTCACAGTGGCGGGTACTTAACTTTAAAGGCTGTGTTTTACTCCTGTTACTCTGTCATTGGGTAGGCCTCCAGTGTCACTTGAAGGCATTTCTGCAGAAAGAAAAAATAAAATCTTGGCAGAGCATAGTCGAACACATATTGCTTCTTAAGACATATCAACAATATCTCCTATGTGGAATCTTCCCTGATTCTTGCAACCAAAAGTAACCACCTTTTCCAATAAATTTTCATGCACACCTATCTGTACTTTATATGCCAGCTTATTTCTTTCTAGTTATGCAATACCACATTGTAATTACTTTTTAGTATAGTACAGTGTTTAAGCTTGATTAAAAACCCAGGCTCTGAATTCATAGATACCTGAACTGAACCATTGCTCAATTACAGATTATTCAACTTTGGGCATGTTCCCTAACTATTTCACCTGAAAATGGGACTTAGGTTAGTATGTAGGCCCTAGGGTAGCTGTGAAATTAACTGAGAATTAAGCATCTCGTGCAGGATAATTTCCCATTAAATACTGACTTTTACTTTTTGGGGCAGTAGCAGGGGTGTTGAACACAGGGGCACCCTACCACTGAGCTACACTTCCAGTCCCTTTTATTTTTTATTTTGAAGCAGGATATCACTAAGTTGCTGCAATCCTCCTGCAACCCTCCTGTAATCCTCCTGCCTCAGCCTCCCAAGTACTAGAATTATAGGTATGAGTCACCACACCTGGCTAAATACTGATGTTTATTGCCATTATTTCTCTAATTAATCTGCAAGCTTTTTAAGAGCAAAGTTCAGGTTATATTTGACATTGTGCTAGTTCAGTAGTCCATTGCACAGTGTGGTATACAATATAGGCACTCAGCAATAATTTTGAATGGATAAGAGAAGGGGTTGCTCCAGATTATGAGCCATGAAAAGAAGATAGGAAGAGGAGCTCATGAAGGAGACTTGCAAACATTTGCTTCACATATGGTTATATTTTTAATAGGGGCAACTTTACACATTCTTCTTGATTTTTTAAAATTTGGTACTGGAGATTGAACACAGAAGGAATTCAACTTGTGAGCTAAACCCCCAACCCTATTTTATTTTTATTTTGAAACAGGGTCTCACTAAATTGCTGAAGGTCTCACTAAGTTGCTGAGGCTGGCCTTGAACCTGCAATCCTACTGTCAATTCCCCTAAGTACTGGGATTACAGGCACATTGACCCCCATGCTTGGCTCATTCTCACTTAATTTTATTAAAACTATCCTAAAAGAGAGATTAAATTTTTCCCATTTCTTCTTACAAGAAAGCTATGACTTAAGGATTTAAATAACTTGTCCAAGGTGAAATTATTACTACAGTCAGAATAGTCTTCAACCCAAATCCTTGTCTCATGGTCTCTCAATCCAAGTAACATTTGTTTTCATGTTTTTGGCTCATTTCATCCCGATAGGGATTGCATTTCTAAGTCACAGCCTCTTTTTTCACCTTGTCTGGATCCTTGGCATCAGCTTAAGGGATGCTACATCACGCAGCATCTAACTTGGTCTGTCAGATTACTTAAAGTCTCATTTGGATGGCTGCATGCTTAATCCAATCAATTGTGTGCATAATAGGCCATTAAAATGGTTGACAACACAGCCCCCTAAATCCACTGAACGATCCATTGGTCACACACAGAGTCTGCTTTTGTGCTTTAAACAAATAAGACCAACTGAAAAAGCAAAAGTGAATAACATCTTTAAATTATTTATTTCTATACTTCCTTTTAAATTTTCTTTTAGTTTTCTCTTTGGACATGGGGAGTTCTTTTTATATTATTTAGCTCTAAGGCTATTCCCTAAATTCATCTCTGCTAGAATTCACCTCTGCATGAACTTAAGGAAAGAACTATAATGAAGTCTAAGTACAGTCATGCGACATGGAAGAATGGTATATGTTCTGAGACATCTGTTAGGTAATCTTCTCATTGTGCTACCATCGTTAGGATGAATTTGCACAAACTCAGATGGGGTAGCCTCCTACACACCTAAGCTACATGGTATACATATATACATGGTATAGCTATTGTTCTTAGAGTCATAATGAACAAAAACATGAAATAAAATCAAGCAAAAGAGAAAATTATAGAATCAACAGACTCAGTAAGCATGAGATTTATGAAGGTGTTTCAAGTATAGTGTTTTATAGTAAACTTTTTTTTGCAAGTAGAAAGCATACATGCCAAAATAATATTAAAGTATAGTTCATAAATAAGGTATATTCTATATCAAAACCCAAAGCTGCAAATATTGGGAGGTATTCATGCATGGAAGTCTTCCAGTTCTTATATGAAAAAGAAACAATAAACCCAAATCAACAACAAACTGGGAAAAAATATTTTCAACATATACGAAAATTTGAAGTGTTCTTTATATTTATGAGTGCATACAAATCATGAGCTATTTATAGACACACAAGAAGAGAGATGAACAAAGGACATGAATATACTTGTCACAGAAGAAAAGTCCAAGTATTAAATATGAACAGAGAATAAAATAATTAATAAGTATATAAATATAATTTATTTACTAATAAGTGAATACATAGAAACTGCATTAAAAGTGAGATATTTTCATTATTAGATTTGGACTGATTTTCTGAAAATTAATTTTTTAGAAGTGATACCTGTGCTTGATATCATTGGCTTACTATGAAAAGAAGCGTCTATGAGAACACACTTTTTAAGGTATATTTAAAAATTAAGCCAGTATTGGTGGTGCATGCCTGTAATCCCAGTACTTGGGAGGCTGAAACAGGAGGACCACAAGTTTGAAGCCAGCTTCAGCAATTTAGCAAAACCCTTATTAAAAAAATATATAAGAAGGGGCTGGGGGTTGTACCTCGGAGGTAGAATGAGCCTGGGTTCAATCCCAAGTACCACAAAAATACATACATACGTACGTACATACATACATACATACATACATAAATACAAACAAATATCCTGGGACTCTGCTACTTTCCTTGCTCCTAGGACACAGAGACCTGGGCCCTTTCCTTTCTAGTCCTGTTTTCCTGCCCTTCAGCTGTTCCAGGAGACATGGCCCCAAGCCTCAGTGAACAGGTCTAGGGATTCCAGAAAGAAATTCTCATTTGAGGATATTTGGGAGAGTCAGGAAGAACTATCTTTCCCTTGCAGTTTCTCCCAAAGGAGATGAGTAGGTATTTTAAATAAAGGCCATTGAGTTTGTGGCGTGTGATGCTGAGACTGGTTCCAGGGGCGGCCCTGCCACTTACTGGCTGAGTCACTCTGGATAAGGGTGACTTACCCAGAGTTTTCTGGTTATATATTCTTTTCATCAGAACTATATACACCATATGCATCAAGGGGGCAGGACTCCTGTCTACTTTGCTGGCTCACATCCATGAACCGTGTAGCAGAGGTCTTGAATTGACTTCAGGGGCACTCAATGTATGACTTGTTGAGTGACTACATAAGAGGAGGGGAAGAACGGCATTGTGGGAAGAGAGACTGTTCATGGCCTTGCTAAATGTAGAGGAAAAAGGTAGAGGAGGCAGCACACATGAAGCAGAGGATCACATCAAAACTAGGTGCTAGAAACGGATCTTAGGGAAGCAGCAAATAAAGAAAAAAACCCATGAAACCAAAAGTAACTCGGCAAGGCAATTTATGTCTGGGGAGAAGGGTACAAATTCCACTGTAAAACCAGAGCAAGCACACCCTATGGGCAGTCCACACAGTCTTTTATCCCACTGATGCATAGGTCCCTGCGCTGTCCCCCATTGGCTGAAGTAAGACTTCGCAATTTAATTCAGTTGTTCCCTGGGCAGATTTTACAAAAGGAGAAACATGAAACCAGTACATTTGGGAGTGGAACATATAGTCACATGTACAAAAATTACAAAATGGATACCTAAGCCACAGTTACAAAATGGAAGCTGACAGTTTCTATGTGATCTTGTAACTTTGGTAGAAAAGATTGCTTTCCTTTTTTAGGGGAAGTGGGAGAAGCTCTCACTGGAAGATCATACCCCCTGAATGCTGCTTTGGGTCCAAGAACACTGTCCTCTCACAGGGGGAATAAGGAGAGAGCAAATATCTGGGTAAGTTATTGCATTGAGAAAGGATGAAGTGGATCTTATCTGTAATACCAGGAAACAAATCTTAAACACAATTAGTCCCTTTAAAAAGCTGCAACCAGGTGACAAAGAAGTACTCTGGTATGCTTCCATGTTTGTATTCGTGTGTATATACATGTTTATACGTACATATAAACACTGAAAGAATACACAGTAATCTCTTGGCAGTGTTTTTTTTTCTAGAAAATGATAGGATAATAAGAGGATTTGTATTTTTACAATGAGCATGTGCCGCTTTTATAATCATCAGGAACAATGGGAGTCCTACCTCATGGCTAATGTTTACAGCAGTGTGATACATTTTTAAATTCATTTAATAGACCAAAGGAAATGTGCCTTCTCTGTTGTGTACATCTTCATTTTTCTCTTACAAATAAATATCAATGCTGTTCTGCTATATAAAAATGGAAATAGATTTTAAATGAACCCTGCTATGCAGATAATGTTTCATGTCTTTGGTTCTAGCATGAACTTAAGCTTTCTCCTCTTGTGGGAAAGAGAGAGAGGAGGGGAACACCACAGGGACAGATCATCATTCTTGTGCCAAACATCTAGACCTCTGACAACTTTGGATCCATGAATCGTCACATTCATTCCAAATTTATTCTCTAATTGAATCAAAATTTAATCAAGTATTATACAGCTCAGCTTGTGCTGTTGTTCTTCTCCACAATGGTATTTGAGGCAAAGTATTCTCTGTAGTGAAATCAAAAGCAACCAGGCCTCCAAAGATGTCCAGGAAGCATAAAAACACAAAACAACAGCTATAAAGCTCTAGAAAACTAGAAGCGGACTTACAATACATTAGCTATCATGAGGTAGGGACCGTCAAAGCCATCATCTCTTTTCATCCAAGCAATGAGTCTCTTCCTGGGCACAGCCTGAGAGCCTTGAAGACTTACATCCTGGTCTTTGCTCTTAAGTACTCAGTTTTGTGATTGATTCTAAGACAATGTCCCAGCCAGGTATGATGGTGCATGCCTGTAATCCCAGTACTTGGGACGCTGAGACAGAGGGTTCGAGGCCAACTTCAGCAACTTAGAAACTTAGCAAGACTCTGTTTCAAAATTAAAAAATAAAAAGGGATAAGGATGTAGCTCAGAGGTAGAATGCTCCTGGATTCAAACCCCGGTACCAAAAAAAAAAAAAAAAAGCAAACAAGAAAATGTCCCAAAGAAGTGTTTCTAACCCTTAACTGTTTTCACAATTAAGGCCTACTTACCAAGCTATAGGAAATAATCTCTGAAAAGGATAGAATGGCATCTTCATATTTTTCTAAGTGAGCCATTATTTGTGAATTTCCTTGTTTGTGCCCACCCTCTGCATGGCTGGCTGGATTTAACAGGGTTGGCCCTTTGCCATCTTGGCTGTCAGAATGCTATAAAAACCAGTGGAGTGCATGTGATGGGAAGACTGGACCGTGAGCACACCAGTCCCTCTGGACTTTCAATTAATGGTCCCAGGTTATTGGGCAATATAATTGTCTACATAGCTGTATTATACAGTGCTTATCTGCAATGCCGAATTGTGCTGTGTACTTACCATTCCCTATAACAGAAAATAGTCTTGGAAAAGCCAAAAAAGAAACCGACCAGTAGATGTCTCTGTGGTGCTTCTGTTCGTCCCATCTCTGTATGCTGACCCACAGATGTCTGTGGGTCTGGAAAAGCAATGATAGGGAGATTTGCACCTTTTATTTTGAGTGGGTTGGAGGGAGGACCAAAGTGCCCTAGAAATATACCCAAAATTGTCAACAGTACATTTTCTGTACTTTCTGAAAATGAACAGTAGCCATTAACATCTGTACTTTTGACCCCGTCTTTGTAAAAAGTGTATTTTATTTACAAAGATGAATACACATTGAACCTTTGAGCAAATTTTTGTAAAACGGTCACATTTGTCATTTCAGAAGTGTGTGGAAAGAGTTTATTTCCCAAGGAAAAACCTATGTCATTTCCTACTAACTGATTCCAATTCCTGACTAGTAGAGGAAGTGACACTCTGGAAGGAAAGAGGACATCACTGAAGATGTCGTCCGACAGTACAGATGAGTCAGGCAGGCTCCAGGGGCCACTGAGACCTCAGGCGTCTCTGTCTATTTTGCTGTTCAAGCTTTCTACTGCGTTCAGTGGTGGGCCCCGGGGTGGGAGCACAGATGTTCTATAGTGCTGGGTACTTGCCCTGGGGAAAATCCTAAAGACCTCTGTCTAGCCTCTGAGAGACCCCGGTGGATGGAGGAGGTCTACAGGAGGGTGTGTGTGTGTGTGTGGGGGGAGAATTAATGAAGGAAACAGTTCCATTGACATTATATACATATGTGAAATTACCAGTACCGATCTCCATATCATGTATGGGGAAGGGGAGGGAGTGGGGAGGGAGCTGGGGGGAAGCTCACTAAGTGCTGTGTGCATGTGTGTCCCTATCACTCTGAACTACATTATGATGTGAGATTACAATGCACCAAAAAAGTATATTTAAAAAAGAATTTAAGGATTTCCCTAACATTAAAGCAGTTACCCTGAATCCATTTTGCAAATGGAATATTTGAAAGATAATTATTGCAGAGTGGGACTTACCTGCTCTCTAATTATGAAAGTAAAATTTCAAAAAAAGAAGAGCACAATTTACTCTAAATGATAAGTATATTTCTGCAAAACATAGAATCCAGTTCTTTCCCTTTGTAAATTTAGTAGAGAAAAAATATATAAATTTGGTTAAAGAATGCTTGCAACAATCCTTTTGTGAGGTTGAAAGTATTTCTATTTAGTCAAGCAAATCACCCCCAGTGTGTTTTTTCCTGTGTGAATTTTAAAATCGTTTTAAAATTGATACTTTATTGAGATGATTATAGATTCAAGTGGAGTTGTAAGAAATAACACAGAGAGACCCCCTATACAATTTTATTGGTTTTCTGCAATGATAGTATTATGGTTTTTATCTGGTATGTCTGCCAAAAGTTCATGTGTTTAAAGCCTGGTCCCAAGGCAGCGAGGTTCAGAGGTGGGCTTTGGGAAAGTTGGATCATGAGGGCTCTGACCTCATCAGGGGATGACTCTATCTATAGCTGTGTGGACCCCTGGGAGGGAAGACCTAGTTGGGGGAAGAAGGTCACTGGTAGCATGCCCTGGAAGGGTCTCCTCCTCTTCCTCCTCCTTCTTCTTCTTCCTCCTCTTCCTCTTCCTCCTCCTCCTCCTCCTCCTCCTCCTCCTCCTCCTTCTTCTTCTTCTTTTCTCTCTTCTCTCTTCTCTTCTCTTCTCTTCTCTTCTCTTCTCTTCTCTTCTCTTCTCTTCTCTCTCTCTCTCTCTCTCTCTCTCTCTCTCTCTCTCTCTTTCTCCTTCCCTCCTTCCCTCCCTCCCTCTGTTTTCTGGCTGCCATGAACTGAACAGCTTTTCTCTCCACATGCTCCTGCTGCCATGATGTTCTGCCTGTCTTCAGGTCCAAACAAATGGAGCCAGCCACCCATGGACTGAATCCTCTCAAACTTCGAGCCAAAAGAAATCTTTCCTCTTTTATGTGTTCTTATCAGATTTATGGTCACCGTGACAAAAAACTGACCAACACAGATAGGATTTTGAAAAACTATACTAATATATTATAAGCAGGTTATGATATAGACCCCATCAATTTACTCATACTTCCTCAATCTTACTTGTATTCATCTCCATGTGTCTGTATGTGTAGACATATGTAGGTGTACACATTCTGTTCTATTTAATCTTGACACACGTGTCAGTCTGTGTATCCACCACTACAGACACAACACTGTCAAAACCACAGGATTCCTCCTTTTGTAGTCATACCCATTTCCCTCCAGCACCCTTCACCCCCACAAACACTGGCAATCACTAATTGGCCCTCCATTTCTATATTTTTTCATTTCTCAGATTACAATGGAATCACATAATGTGTAACCGACTAGATTGGTATTTTTTCACAAAATAATTCTTTGGAGATTCATTCAAGTAGTCATGTACATTGATGGTTTGTGGCCTTTTATGACTGGGTAGCATTTCATGATATATATGTGCCCCAGCTTGTTTAACCACTCACCTGTTGAAAAACATCTGGGCAGTTTCCAGGATTTCACTATAGCTGCTATGAACATTCACTGACAGGTATTTTTATAAACATAAATTTTCATTTCTGAGATTAATGCTTAGGATTGCAATTGCTGGATTGTAGAGTATATTTAGTTTTTGCTGGATTATAGAGTATATTTAGTTTTTAAGCAACTTTTGAAATGGGTTCTCAAGAGTGATTGTATCATTTTAAGTTCCCACCTATAACAGGTAAATGATACAGTTTCTCTGCATGTTTGCCAGCATTTGTGCTCTTACTGACTTTTATTTCAGCTATTCTGATAGGTGTGTAGTAATGCCTTGCAATGGTGTTAATTACATGTCCCTGATAGGTAATAATGTCGATGGCCTTTTCTTTTTTTTTTCTTTTTTGCGGTACCGGGGGTTGAACCCAGGGGCGTTCTACCTCCGAGCTATACCCCCAGCCCTATTTTTTATCCTTTATTTTGAAACCGGGTCTCACGAAGTTGCGGAGGGCCTCACTAAGTAGCTGAGGTTGGCTGGGAACCCGGATCTTCCGGTCCCCACCTTCCAAGTACTGGGATTACAAGCTTGCGCCACCATGCTGTTGATGGCCTTTTCTTATGCTTATTTTCTTTTTTTTCTTTCTTTTTTTTTTTGCGGTACCGGGGATTGAACGCAGGGGCGTTCTACCTCCGCGCTACGCCCCCGGCCCTATTTTTTTATGCTTTATTTTTTAACTTTTTATGTTCATTTATTGGTGCATTGTAAATTATAATTATACATTTTGATATATGTCAGGGTATGTACATCATACATGCACACATTGCACATTTAGCCCTCCCTCCAATCCCACCCTCCCTCCCCCTTCCCTCCCTTTCATGCTCCATATAGTGATTGAGTCTTATAGGTTTGTG
>PVJS01024921.1:0-18633 GCA_004027185.1 Glis glis
GAGAGAGCTGAGGCTGGCCGCGAACCCAGATCCTCCGGTCTCTGCCTCCCAAAGTACTGGGATTATAAGCGTGCGCCACCACGCCTGGCCATTATTTCTTATTTTGAAACTGGGTCTTACTAATAGGTTTCTGAGGTTGGCCATGAACCTGTGATCCTCTTGTCTTGGCCTCCCAGGTACTGGGATTATAAGTGTGCGCCACCACACCCGGCCCATAGCTGATTGATTATTTATATATTTATTTATATTTTTGTGGTACTGAGGATTAAACCCAGAGTCATTCTACCTCTGAGCTACACCCTCAGCCCTATTCTATTTTTATTTTGAAATAGGGTCTTGCTAGGTTTGTTGAGTCTCACTACTTGCTGAGGCTATCCTCGAACCTATGATCCTTCTGTCTCAGCCTCCCAAGTGCTAAGATTACAGAAGTGTGCCACCACACCTGGCTTGCTTTATTTTTAGAAGTCTCAAACTGGAAATAATGCAAGAGGTCATCAACAGGACAATAAGTAAGCAAACGGTGGCATATCCATAGAGTGGAATGCTACTCAGCAATAAAAAGGAATGAACTACAGATACGTGGAACATGGATGAAACTCAAAAATCATTACATAAAGCAAAAGAAGCTAGATATAAAAGATTATATACTATATAATTGCATTTACACAGAACAAAGGAACAGGAAAAACTAAAGGCAGAAAATGGTTGTTCTGATATAGGAAGGTTGGCTGAAAAGGGATACCATGGGAATGTTTTAGGGTAACAACTATGATTCACACTAGAAAGTTTTTCCTTATACTGAGCCTACATCTACTGTCTACCCCCGCAAGGTCTCCTTATTTATTCAATCTTTGAACAGTTATCTGAATATCTACTATATGCTAGGCATTCTTTTTTTTCTTTTTTGGTGGTACTGAGGATTGAACTCAGGGCATTCTGCCTCTGAGCTACACTCTCAGCCCTATTTTAGTTTTTATTTTGAAACTGGGTCTCACTAAGTTGCTGAGGGCCTCCCTAAGTTGCTGAGGTTGGCCACAAACCTGCGATCCTCCTGTCTCAGCCTCCCAAGTACTGGGTTTTAGGCATGCACAACCATGCCCGGCTTATGCTACACATTTTTATACATGTGAAGGTTATTGTGGTAAATAGGACAGAGAACTCTAGTGGGGCAGAGAAAAATAAGTGCAGATAATAATATAAAACATGAAGGTGGGACACAGTTTTTTTTTTTGGGGGGGTGCTGGGGATTGAATCCAGCACTCTACCTCTGAGCTACACCCCAAACCCTTTTTATTTTTTGTTTAGAAACAGGGTCTCACTAGGTTGTTGAGAGTCTCACTAAGTTGCTGAGGCTGGTCTCGAACTTGCAATCCTCCTGTCTTAGCCTCCCAAGTACCGGGATTACAGGCATGAGCCACCACGCCCAGCTGGGACACACTTTAGCTATACTGGAGTGGTCAGGAAAAGCCTCTCTAAGGAAGTGATACTTGAGAAATCTGAATGTTGAGAAGGAGCAAATTACAAAACGATCTGAAGGAAGAGCATTCTAGGCACAGGGAAGTACAAGCACAAAGGCAGGAATCGGTTTGGTATGCTATAGAAACAGGAAGCCCAGGTGGCCAGAGCACAGTGACGAGCAAGATGAGCAAGACAGGCTCAGGCGAGCAGAGGCCAGAAGCTAAGGGAATGTCACAGGCCACGGCAGGAGCTTCAAGAGGCCATAAACAGCGCTGGACTTATTCACTGCTATATTTGTCTCCCAGTGTCTAAAACATTCCTGGCATACAGTAGGTACTCCATATTTGCCTGGTTATATGAATGAATTAGTGACTGTCCCCTTTGGTCCTCTGATGCCTCAAAGCATGAATTTACTCCATCATCAAAGGAGGGGTTGACAACTTTTTCAAGGGCTAGATAGTAGATATTTCAGGCTTTGCACACCATATGGTCTCTGTCTGAACTACTCAATTCTGCTGTTAAATCGCTAAAACAGACAGACAATACATAAATGAATGAGTGTGGCTATGTTCCAATAAAACTTTATTTATAAAAACAGGTGGCAGTAGACTGGAAATTCATATGGAAATTCAAAGGACCCAGAATAATCAAAACAATCTTGAAAAAGAACAAAGTTGGAAGAGTCACACTTCCCAATTTTATAACATGTGATACTGGCATAAGGACAGACATTCAGATCAATGGAATCAGAGTTGACCATAAATAAACCCACACATTATGGTCACTTGATTTCTGATAAGAGTGCCACAACAATTCAGACCCTTCCACCCTTCCTTCCTTCCTGTCTGCCTGCTGGCAATGTGGAGTTAAAGCCAGAGGAGATCTACCACTGAGCTACATCCCAGCCCTTTTTACTTTTTATTTTGAGATGGTCTGGCTAAGTTGCCCAGGCTGGCCTTCAAACTGTGATCCTCCTGTCTCAGCCTCCCAAGTAGCTGGGATTTACATGTGCCATCACGCCTAGCATAGCAATGACTTCTCAGACAAAACACCAAAAGTATGAGTGACAAAAGATAAAAATAAATTGGACTTCATTAAAGTTAAAATGTTTGTGCATAAAAGGCACTATTAAGAAAGTGAAGCTGAGCCGGGCGTGGTAGTTCATGCTTGTAATCCTAGTAATTGGGAGGCTGAGACAGGAGGATCACAGGTTCCAGGGCAGCCTCAGCAACTAGTGAGACTCATCAACATAGCGAGATCCTGTTTCAAAATAAAAATAAAATACGACAGGGGATATAACTTGGAGGTAGAATGCCTCTGGGTTCAATCCCCAGTACCACACACACACAAAAAAAAAGATGGAGAATAGCCAGGTATGCTGGTACACAACACCTATAATCCCAGTACTTGGGAGGCTGAGACAGGAGGATTGAAGGTTTGAGGCCTGCCAGCAATAATTTAGCAAGACCTGTTTTAAAATAAAAAAATAGCCAGGTGTGGTGGTGCACACTTGTAATCCCAGTACTTGGGAGGCTGAGACAGGAGGATCGCAAGTTCATGGCCAGCCTCAGCTACTTAGTGAGGCCCTCCACAATTTAGTGAGACCCTGTTTCAAAATAAAGAATAAAAAAATAGGACTAGGGGTATAGTTTGGAGGTAGAATGTCCCTGGGCTCAATCCCCAGTACCGCAAAAAAAAAAAAAAAAAGAAAGAAAGAGAGTAGGGTGTGGTGGTATATGCCTTATCATTCCAGTACTTGAGAGGCTGACAGGAGGATCACAGGTTTGAGGCCAGCCTCAACAGTTTAGTGAGGACCTCAGCAATTCAGACCCTATTCCAAAATAAAAAATAAAATAGGGCTGAGGGTCATAAAAAGGAACACAGTATTGATTCATGTTACAACATGGATAAACCTCGAAAACATGCTAAGTGAAAAAAAGAAAAGGCACAAAGTCCACATATTGTATGATTCTTTTTATATGAAATGCCAAGAAAAAGAATTCTTTGTGACAGAAAATAGATTAGAGACTGCTGGAATGCCACTGGGGATAGGAGATGGGCAGTGACTGCTATGGGTAAGAGGTTTCTTTTTGGGGTGATGAAAATATTCCAGGGTTAGCAAGCACTGCTAGTTTCACGACTTGGTAAATATGCCTAAAAACCACTGAACTGTACACTTAAAATATAAAATAAAGAGGCGGCAGTCTGACTTTGCTGTCACCTGATTTAAAGGATAGTTCTTGAAATCTCACACAAAATCAGATCTCTTCTCTTTTTCTTTGAACATGACTATTTGGTGAGCTTTGTATCTAGTTTACTTCTCTAAGATGAGCTTCCAAAAAAACTATGACAAGTCTATGTTAGAATGAGGTTACACTGCTGGGCGTGGTGGTGTACCCCTGTAATCCCAGTACTTGGGAGGCTGAGACAGAAGGATCCCAAGTTCGAAACCAGCTTCAGCAACTTAGTGAGGCTGTCAGCAACTTAGCAAGACTCTGTTTCAAAATAAAAAATAAAACAGGACTGGAGGTGTAGCTCGGAGGTAGAATGCCCCTGGGTTCAATTCCCAGTACCACCAAAAAAAAAAAAAGAAGAAATTCCAAAGTTGATTGGAATAGGCGGGTCAAAGTGTGATCACAACCTCTGAAGTAAACATGAAAAATCCTGGTAAAACAATAAAAAATGAAAGCATGTGCCTCCAAGAAGCAAGGACTGCAGAAATGGCCGGTATTTGGCTCCTGTCCAGATAGGACAATAAAATTCACTGAGCCAAGATGAGCTAGCACATATAACTAATGGGGATGTGGAGTTCTCAGAAAAGATATCCAAGGAAAAAGGAAAAGTGGTTTTGTCTTATAAACAGGAACATCTTAGAATTAATCCTAACTATAAATAATAATTTTAAATTCTCTAATCTCAACTTCCCTTCTGGCTCCCTTACCTGGTTGCTGCCACTACAACAATTCTTTGTATTTTCCCAATGAACAATTTTTTTTTTTTTGCGGTACCGGGGATTGAACCCAGGGGCGTTCTACCTCCGCGCTACACCCCTGGCCCTATTTTTTTATACTTTATTTTGAAACCGGGACTCACGAAGTTGCGGAGGCCTCACTAGGTAGAGAGAGAGAGAGAGAGAGAGAGAGAGAGAGAGAGAGAGATGGAGAGAGAGCGAGAGAGCTGAGGCTGGCCGCGAACCCGGATCCTCCGGTCTCTGCCTCCCAAAGTACTGGGATTACAAGCGTGCGCCACCACGCCTGGCCTCCAATGAACAATTTTTAACTTTCAATTTTGAAACCATTTCAAATGTACAAAAAGTTGCAAAACCAGTAGAAAACTCATATATCCTTTCCACCTAATTTACACATAAATTAGGTGGACCACTTTATTTCTCTTCCTCCCTCCTTTCTCTCACACCCACCTACCCACAACCACACCCCTATATGTAAACACTTTTCTTTTTTTTCTAACCATTTGAGAGTAAGCTGCAGACTGCAGGACCCTTTTCTCTTAACTACATATTAAGATTTTGCCAAGCCAGGCATGGTGGCGCACGCTTGTAATCTTGTACTTGGGAGGCTGAGACAGGAGGATCTTAGGTTCAAAGCCAGCCTCGGCAACTTAGCAAGGCTCTCGGCAACCTAGTGAGACCCTATTTCCAAAGAAGAAATAATATTTGGGCTGGGGGTGTAGCTCGGAGGTAGAATGCCTCTGGATTCAATCCCCAGCACCCCCCCCCAAAAAACTGTTGCCAATTGTCCCAGTAATGTCCTCTTTTTGTTTGTTTTTTTGGGACTGGGGATTAAATCCAGGGGCATTTTACCTTCCAGCTATACCTCTAGTCTTTTTTATATTTTATTTTGAAATACGGTCTCACTAAGTTACTGAGGGTCTCACTAAATTTTTGAGGCTGGCCTGAAACCTGAGATCCTCCTGTCACAGCCTCCCAAGTACTACACCACAATGCCCTGCTCCAGTAAAGTCCAGTAAAGTCCTCTTTATCTTCCCGCTCCAGGATCCAATCAAGGATCACACGCAACAGTCAACTGTCATTTTTGCTTTGGTCTCTTCTAATTTGGAATAGTTCCTTGGCCCTTTGTTTATGATATTGATATTTTTGAAGAGTTCTGAGGAAATGTCTCTTAGTTCGGATTTTTCTATTTCCTGATGATTAGATTTAACTAACGCGTTTTGACAGAAATACTTACCTCAATGATTTTGTGTCCTTATTGCTTAATATCAGGTGGCATATGATGTCTATTTATCCTGGTTACAGCAGTACCCACCAGGTTTCTCCACTATAATGTTACTATTCTTCCCTTTGTCATCTGTGAGGAAATATCTTATGTCGTGCCAATGTCTTGTCCTCCATCAAATTTTCACCCAATGGTTTCAATTTCCCATGGATTATTCTTTTGGGGGGGAGGGGTGATGGGGATTCAACCCAGGGCATTCTGCTTCCAAGCTACACTCACAGCCAACTAATTAATTAGCTAATTAATTAATTTTTATTTTTGTGGTACTGGGATTGAACTCAGGGGTATTCTACCTCTGAGCTATACCCCAGCCCTATTTTTATTCCTTTTTTTTTTTTTTTTGCAGTGCTGGGTATTGAACCCAGGGGCATTCTACCTCCGAGCTACACCCCCAGCCCTATTTTTTATTCTTTATTTTGAAACAGGGTCTAAGTTGCCGAGGGCCTCACTAAGTAGCTGAGGCTAGCCATGAACGCTGATCCTCCTGTCTCAGCCTCCCAAGTACTGGGATTACAAGCGTGCACCACCACACCCAGCTTTATTCTTTATTTTGAAACAAAGTCTTGCTTAATTGCTGAGGCTGGTCATGAACCTGCAATCCTCCTGTCTCAGCCTCCTAAGTACTGGGATTACAGGACTGCACCATCACTCCTGGTGCCCAATGATCATTTCTGCCTGAATCATATATTGGTATAGCAGTTATAAAATGGTGGTTTTCAATCATTTTTTTCTTTTTGTTACTGGGGATTGAACCCAGGAACACTCTATCCACTAAGCTACATTCCCACCCCTTTTTTAAAATTATGGGACAGGGTCTCGCTAAATTGTGGAGGTTGGCCTCTAACTTGTGATTCTCCTGCCTCAGCCTCCTGAACTGCTGGAATTATAGGCATGAACTACCATGCCCAGTTTATATGTGTATTTTTTTTTTTTGCAGTACCGGGGATTGAACCCAGGGGGCATTCTACCTCCAGGCTACACCCCCAGCCCTATTTTTTATTCTTTATTTTGAAACAGGTTCTCACTAAGTTGCAGAGGGCCTCACTAAGTAGCTGAGGCTGGCCATGAACCCAGATCCTCCGGTCTCAGCCTCCCAAGTACTGGGATTACAAGCGTGTGCCACCACGCCCGGCCTATATGTGTATTTTTGTGTGTGTGCATATGGTACAGGGGATTGATCCTAGGGGCATTTTACCTCTGAGCTACACCCGCTAGCCCTTTTTATTTTTTTGTCTTGCTAGGTTATTGAGTTATTGAGAGTCTTGCTAAATTGCTTAGGCTGGTCTCAAAGATGCTATCCTCCTGACTGTCTTCCAAGTACTGGGATTACAGGCGTGTGCTACCATGCACAGCTTTATACGTATGTATGTGTGTGTGTGTGTGTGTGTGTGTGTGTGTGTGTGTGTGTATGTGTGTTTTGTGTGTGTGTGTGTGTATGTGATACTGGGGATTGAACCCAGGGGCATTCTGTCTCTGAGCTATACCCCTAGCCCTATTTTATTTTTTTTATTTTGAAAGAGGGTCTCACTAAATTTTTTTTTTTTGCAGTACCGGGGATTGAACCCAGGGGCATTCTACCTCTGAGCTACACCCCTGCTCTATTTTTTATACTTTATTTTGAAACCGGGTCTCACTAAGTTGCGGAGGACCTCACTAAGTAGCTGAGGCTGGCTGAGAACTTGGATACTCTGGTCTCCGCCTCCCAAGTACTGGGATTACAAGCATGCGCCACCACGCCCGGCTCTCACTAAATTGCTGAGACTGGTTTTCAACCTGTGATTCTCCTGTCTCAGCCTCCCAAGTACTGGAATTACAGGTGTGTGCAACCATGTCTGGTTTATATGTATATTTTTAACTGGCATTCCAATCCAATACCTCAGAGTTCTTCTTTGCCTTTCCCTATTCCATATTTGAATATCCCTTCTTCCACAGTGAAAACTTTAAAACATTGATATATTTATTAATTTGCTCAATTCTACAACATGCATAAAATGATTACAGAATTACTATAGCAATACCACCACAAATCACAAATCTATGAAGTACAATTCAGTCTTTCTTTCCTCTCTTTTTTTTTTTTGCGGTACCGGGGATTGAACGCGGGGGCGTTCTACCTCCGCGCTACGCCCCCGACCCTATTTTTTATCCTTTATTTTGAAACCGGGTCTCACGAAGTTGCGGAGGGCCTCGCTAAGGAGGGAGAGAGAGAAAGAGAGAGAGAGAGAGAGCTGAGGCTGGCCACGAACACGGATCCTCCAGTCTCCGCCTTCCAAAGTACTGGGATTATAAGCGTGCGCCACCACGCCCGGCTCCCACAGCCCTATTTTATCTTTTGTTTTGAAACAGGGTCTCACTAGGTTGCTGAGAGCCTCACTAAGTTGTTGAGGCTGGGCTTGAACCTGTGATCCTCTTCCACCACACCCAGCTCAGTATTTCATTGACATTCATTTTGCCTTTACATTGAGAGTATACAGTATATGTTCAAAGCACTGTATTAAAAAATTACTTGAGTTAGCCAGGCATGGTGGTGCACGCTTGTAATCCCAGTACTTGGGAGGCGGAGACCAGAGTATCCAGGTTCCCGGCCAGCCTCAGCTGAGACAGGAGGATCGCACATTCGGGACAGCCTCAGCTACTTAGTGAGGCTTTCCGCAATTTAGTGAGACCCTGCTTCAAAATAAAGAATAAAACCGGGTGTGGTGGCGCACGCTTGTAATCCCAGTACTTGGGAGGCTGAGACCAGAGGATCTGGGTTCGCGGCCAGCCTCAACTACTTAGTGAGGCCCTCTGCAACTTGGTGAGACCCTGTTTCAAACTAAGGAATAAAGGCTGGGCGTGATGGCGCACGCTTGTAATCCCAGTACTTTGGGAGGTGGAGACTGGAGGATCCGGGTTCACGGCCAGCCTCAGCTCTCTCACTCTCTCTTCCTGTCTCTCTCTCTCTCTCTTTCTCTATATATATATATATAGTGAGGTCCTCCGCAACTTCCTGAGACCCAGTTTCAAAATAAAGTATAAAAAAATAGGGCTGGGGGTGTAGCGCGGAGGTAGAACGCCCCTGGGTTCAATCCCCGGTACCGCAAAAACAAAACAAAACTAAGGAATAAAGGATAGGGCTAGGGGTGTAGCCTTTAAAAAAAATAAAGGGCCAGGCGTGGTGGCGCATGTAATCCTAGTACTTGGGAGGCGGAGACCAGAGGATACAGGTTCACAGCCAGCCTCAGCTACTTAGTGAGGCCCTCTGCAACTTCGTGAGACCTGGTTTCAAAATAAAGTATAAAAAATAGGGCTGGGGGTGTAGCTCGGAGGTAGAACGCCCCTGGGTTCCATCCCTGGTACCACAAAAATAAATAAATAAACAAAATAAAAAATAAAGGAAGAAAGAATAAAAAATAGGGCTGGGGGTGTAGCTCGGAGGTAGAATGCCCCTGGGTTCAATCCCCAGTACCGCAAAAACAATAAATAAATAAAATAAAATAAAAAAGAATAAGCAGGGTGTGGTGGTGCATGCTTGTAATCCCAGTACTTGGGAGGCTGAGACAGGAGGATCACAGGTTCGCAGCCAGCCTCAGCTACTTAGTGAAGCCCTCTGGAACCTAGTGAAACCCTGTTTCATCCCGTACCAAAAAAAAAAAATTACTTGAGTTAGTTGGCATCCCCCTTCTCATCTTCCTTGATTCAATCTTACTTTCTGAATATATAAAATCTCAACATGAGTCTAAAAGTGAAAACTATAAAAAGTCCAGAGAAGGGTTACTTCCTTTTCTCTACCACTCTACTTTTACCACCTCCACCCCAAGTGGTGACCAATTCCATTAGTTTCTGCTTGACTCTTTTGTGCTTCTGTTTGCAAAAAAAAAAAAAATGCTGAATCATGTCAATTCTTATTCTCCCTCCTTTGTTACACAAAATTTAGCAAAAATTATATTAGAATGACCCATGACATATGGACTAGTCAACTTCATTCATAAGAGAAATATAGCCAGATGTATTGGTGCACACCTGTAATCCCAGTATTTGGGAGGCCGAAACAGAAGAATCACAGGTTCAAGGACAGCCTCAGCAATTTAGTGAGGCACTCAGTAACCTAGAGAGAACTCATTTCTCTCTTTTTTTGGTACTGGGAATAGAAACTAGGTGCATTCTACCTCCAAACTACACTCCCAGCCCGATTTTAATTTTTTATTTTATTCTTATTTTTTGTGGTACGTGGGATTGAACCCAGAGGCATTCTACCTTTAAGCTCCACCCCCCAGCCCAATTTTATTTCTTATTTTGAAATAGGGTCTCGCTAGGTTGATAAGAGTCTCACTATTTGCTGAGGCTATCCTCGAACCTGTGATCCTCCTATTTCAGCCTCCCAAGTACTGGGATTACAGGCATGTGCCACCACACCCGGCTTAATTTTTTGTTTTGAAACAAGGTCTCGATAGATTGATGAGAGTCTCACTACTTGCAGAGGCTGTCCTTGAACCTGCGATCCTCCAGTCTCAGCCTCCCAAGTACTTAGATTACAAGTGTGTGCCACCATGCCCGGCGAGAGACCTCATTTCAAAATAAAAAATAAAACAGGTCTGGGGGTGTAGCTCACAGGTAGAATGCCCCTGGGTTCAATCCCCAGTGCCAAAAAGAGAGAAATGTAACTTATTCTAAGATAACATTTTTCTTATATGAGATACTACTTTTCACCTGTCAGAATGATTTAAAAAAAAAAGTCCTTAGTGAGTCCCTCTGCAACTTAGTGAGACCCTATTTCAAAAATAAAAGAATAAAAATAGGGCTGGGGGTCAATCCCAGTGCCACCAAAAACAAACAAAAAATTAAAACCTCCGCCACATGCTCTGCCTGTGGGAAGGTAAACTCCAATTCATGATGGGGAATTTGACATCTACAAAACCACAAATACATTTACCCTCCGACAGCACTCCCATATTTAGGATTTTTTTGTGTGTGTGTGGTACTGGGGATTGAACCCAGGGGCGTTCTACCTTCGCGCTACACCCCCGGCCCTATTTTTTTTTTTGTTTGCGGTACCGGGGATTGAACGCAGGGGCGTTCTACCTCCACGCTACGCCCCCAGCCCTATTTTTTATACTTTATTTTTGAAACCGGGTCTCACAAAGTTGCGGAGGGCCTCACTAAGGAGAGAGAGAGAGAGAGAGAGAGAGCTGAGGCTGGCCGCGAACCCGGGTCCTCCGGTCTCCGCCTCCCAAAGTACTGGGATTACAAGCGTGTGCCACAATGCCCGGCCTGTAATTTTTTTTAACTTTTGTTTTTGTTTGATTTTGTGGTGCTGGGGATTGAACCCAGGGGCATCCTACCATTTAGGATTTTTATCCTAAAGATACATCTCTAGCAATATTAAGCATATATTTCAAGGTTATTCATTATGGTATTATAATTACAAACTATTAGAAACAAATTTAAGTGCCGATAGATGGGGAATTCATTGAATAAATCTTGGTACACACCGGGCGTGGTGGCGCACACTTGTAATCCCAGTACTTTGGGAGGCGGAGACTGGAGGATCCGAGTTCGCGGCCAGCCTCAGCTCTCTCTCTCTCTCTACTTAGTGAGGCCCTCTGCAACTTCGTGAGACCCGGTTTCAAAATAAAGTATAAAAAATAGGGCCAGGGGTGTAGCGCAGAGGTAGAACGCCCCTGGGTTCAATCCCCGGTACCGCAAAAAAAAAAAAAAGAAATCTTGGTACACGATAGCATACTCTACAGCTATAAAAGATAAGGAAGGACTCTAGCCAAGCGTGGTGGCACATGCCTGTAATCCCAATACTTGGGAGAATACACATTTGAGGCTAGCCTCAGCAATTTAGCAAGGCTCTCAGTAACTTACATCCTTTTTCCAAATATAATAGGGCTGGGGGTGTAACTCAGAGGTAGGATGCCCCTGGGTTCAATCCCCAGCACCACAAAATCAAACAAAAACAAAAGTTAAAAAAAATTACAGGCTGGGTGTGGTGGCGCACGCTTGTAATCCCAGTACTTTGGGAGGCAGAGACTGGAGGATTCGGGTTCGTGGCCAGCCTCAGCGCTCTCTCGCTCTCTGTCTCTCTAGTGAGGCCCTCCGCAACTTCGTGAGACCCGGTTTCAAAATAAAGTATAAAAAATAGGGCCAGGGGTGTAGCGCAGAGGTAGAACGCCCCTGGGTTCAATCCCCAGTACCGCAAAAAAAAAAAAAAAAAAATTACAGAAGGACTATGTGAACTCATACGGGAAGATTTCCAAGATATATTGAAAAGTGGAAAAAGCCAAGTAAAAGAAAATATCTATATCTCTATTTCTATCTGTATATATCATGCTTCCGTGGTTCTTCATCTTAAAAAGACCTCCAACTACAGTCAGCCACCCCTTCCTCTCCTCTTATGCACCTCACGTCTTCACCTCCTTGCCTCTCCAGTCAAGAATCTGTGATTCAGAGATGGGCATGGTAGCACATGCCTCTTGTCCTAGCTACTCAGGAAGTTGGGTTGAGGCGGAAGGATTGCTTGAACTCAGCTGTTTGAGACCAGCCTAGGCAACACAGCAAGGCAAACCCCTCCAAAAAAAAAAATCCATGACTCATTACCACAATCACTCTCTTGCAACATTCTTCTGACAAAACCCCGCCCTAGATGATTTCCTTGCTTTCCTGTGTCTTCGACTTTCCCTTTCTCCACCAATTCTTTCATCTTTGAGATTACACATGTTCAAATTTCTCTAACCTAAGAGTCCTTCTTGATGGCAAATCTACATCCACCAATGGTCTGACATTTCTCTTCCTTTCATAGTCAGATTGAAAGTAACCTATACACGGTGAACATCACCCTTCTCTGTTCTCCTTTCTATGCCTCTGGTTGCTCTTTTTTTTTTTTTTTTTGGTGGTACTGGGGATTGAGCCAGGGTCTCATGCATGCTGCACCAAGCACTCTACCACCGATCTACATCCCTAGTCCTTGAACGCTCCTTCTTAATACCTTTTACATGATAGCTCCTACCTTTATCTTCATAAAAAATAAAATAGGGCTGGGGGTGTAGCTTGGAGGTAGAATGCCTATGGGTGTGACCTCCAGTTTTTTTGTTCTCCTGGCTGGACTAGTTAAGCTCTGAGTTTTAAAGCAACACAAAATGTAAACTATAGAGTCAATAACTAAAATCAAGCCAGGTTATTAAACTAGAAGCTAGAGCAACAGCATGGTCGAACAGGATTAAGGTTAAGAAAGATAACTCTGACACAGGAAATCAAAAAAGCCAATCAAATCAACAGGTTTTTTTTAATTGAACATCTACTAACTGCTTCTGACTATGTTATGAGAGTTCTCTTTTAGTTTTCTTTTTTTTTTTTTGTGGTACTGGGGATTGAACCCAGGGGCATTATACCTCTTGGCTACACCCCTGACCCTAATTTTTATCCTTTATTTTGAAACCGGGTCTCACGAAGTTGTGGAGGGCCTCACTAAGTAGCTGAGGCTGGCCGCGAACCCAGATCCTCCGGTCTCAGCCTCCCAAGTACTGGGATTACAAGCGTGCACCACCACGCCTGACTGACTCTCCTGATTTTTTTTTTTTAATTTTGAAACGGTCTTGTTAAGTTGCTGAGGCAGACCTCGAACCTGGATCTTCCTGTTTCAGTACTGGGATTATAAGCGTGCACCATCATGTCCGGCTACCTGATTTTTCTTCTAGTCTATACTTGCTCCTGATCCCAGACTCCACTGTACCCCATAACAATGATAGAAACATCCCTGCCCCTATCAGAGGCCAAGAGCTCTGCTTGTACTGAGTGCTGTCTCCTCCAGCCTTCCCCGGGATGTTCCTGCTTCAGTTACTCTGTCAATCCCTCCTTCTCTCTTCAACATACAAACATGTGCTAATATTTCTTCCCATTCTTACATATCCCTGTTTTGGTTTTTTTTTTTCCGGTACCGGGGATTGAACCCAGGGGCATTATACCTCTTGGCTACACCCCTGACCCTAATTTTTATCCTTTATTTTGAAACCGGGTCTCACGAAGTTGTGGAGGGCCTCACTAAGTAGCTGAGGCTGGCCGTGAACCCGGATCCTCTGGTCTCTGCCTCCCAAGTACTGGGATTACAAGCGTGCGCCACCACGCCCAGCTTCATATCCCTGTTTTGATCCCATAGATCCCTGTAGCTACTGTGCCATTCCTCTCTTCCTTCTGTAATAAATAAATAAATAGATAATTAAATAAGTAAATAAAATTAAGAGTTGTCTACACTTGGCGGTGTCACTTCCTTGCCTCCAGTTCAGTTGCCAGCCCTGCAATCTAGCTTTTGTTCCTACCACTCCAATAAAACTGCATGTGTTTTGTCCTCCTCTTACTCAGCCGCTCAAAAGCACTGCATACAACTGCTCACTGCTCCTTTCTTAAATACTTTCATTATTTGGCCTCTATACTTCCCTGGTTTTGTTTTTATTTCTGTATTACTGACTACTCTCTCTTGTTCTTTGTTATCTCCCTAGCTTATATTCAACCTCTGAAAACTGGAACGCTTTACAGCAAAGTCCAAAATTGGTCCCTATTCCCCCCCCCCTCTCTTTTTTATGGTTCTGGGAATTAAACCCAGAGGCATTCTACCTCCGAGCTATACCCCCAGACCAATTTTATTTCTTATTTAGAAACAGGGTCTCACCTGGTTGCTGACAGCCTCAATAAATTGCTGGGGCTATCCTCGAACCTGCAATCCTCCTGTCTTAGCCTTCCAAGTACTAGGATTACAAGTGTGTGCCACCACGCCTGACTCTTTTTTATTTTTAATGGTGCTGGGGATCAAACCTAGGGCATTATGCATGCAAGTGCTCTAATACTTAGCTACATCCCCAGGCCCTGGTCCCTACTCTCTAAGGCTCCACAGACATTTAAAGTTTCCGGATCTCTCCCTATAATCCAGAGCACTTTCCCAATTAGTACTGTCAACTGCCTGGACATCTCCACAAGACTATCCACTGGCTTTCAAATTTAACACGTCCAACTCCTGATCCTCTCTCAAACCTCTCTTCCTTCCATCTGCTTTTACTTCTTTAACTCTCACAAGTGGCAGAGCAGGGATTTAAAGTAGGTCTTTTTTTTTTCAACCTGTGCAGCCAGGCATGGTAGTGCACGCCTGTAATTCCAGTACTTGGGAGGCTGAGACAGGAGGATCACAGGTTTGCGGCCAGTCTCAGCTACTTAGTGAGGCCCTCCGCAACTTAGTGAGACCCTGTTTCAAATAAAAAATAAAAAATAGGGCTGGGGGTATAGCTTGGAGATAAAATGCCCCTCTACCAGTACCGCAATCCCCAGTACTGCAAAAAAAAAAGAAAAAAAAAGAGAGAGATGTAATTAAAATTATGCCACAAGGGAAATAATATGCCCCACCCCATATGGGAGAATCTCAAATATATAAACTATAAATAAGAAAATGTATTAAAAACTATACTTTCAGAGAATTTTCAAAGGCATGGGAAAACAATTCTGATATAAAAGTATAAAAGGGCTCACTAAAGTCTGAATGATATGAGCCAATTTTATAGGAAAAAATTTATAGAAGCATGGATAATTTATACGAGCACTATAAGACTTATGAATCATAATTGTTCCTTATTAAGCCAGTTTATTATGAGCCAGAAACTGTCTTAAGTACTTCACACAAATATATTCATTTAATCATCTCAATGATTCTCACAGAGTGCTCAATTTTTTTTTTTGGGGGGGGATGAACTAGGGATTGAACCCAGGGGCATTCTGCCTCTGAGCTTTACCCCTAGCCTTATTTTATATTTTATTTTGAAACAGGGTCTCTCTAGGTTGCTGAGACTCTCACTAAGTTGCTGAGGCTGGTCTCAAACCTGCAATCCTCCTGTCTGAGCCTCCCAAGTACTGGGATTATAGGCATGAACCACCATGCCCAGCTTCAAGTGCTCCATTTTACATATCAAGAAATTAGGAGCTGGGTGTGGTGGCCTACGCTTATAATCCCAGTATTTGGGAGGCTGAGACAGGAGGATCGCAGGTTTGAGACCAGCCTCAACAACTTAGACTGCTTCCAAATAAAAAATGAAATTGGGAGCCGGGCATGGTGGCGCATGCTTGTAATCCCAGTACTTGGGAGGCTGAGACCGGAGTATCGCAGGTTCCCAGCCAGCCTCGGCTACTTAGTGAGGACCTCTGCAACTTAGTGAGACCCTGTTTCAAAATAAAGAATAAAATAATAGGGCTGGGGGTGTAGTTTGGAGGTAGAATGCCCCTGGTTCAATCCCCAGTACCGCAAAGAAAAAAAAATAAAAATAAATAAATAAGTAAATAAATAAAATCGGGCTGGGGGTATAGCTTGGAGGTAAAATGCCCCTGAGTCCAATCCCTAGTACTTCAAACAAATAAACAAACAAACAAACAAACTAACTAACTAAAAAATAAAATAGGGCTGGGGTATAGCTCAGAGATAGAATGCCCCTGGAGGGTTCAATTACCAATACCAAAAAAAAAAAAAAAAAAAAAAAAAATAGGGCCGGGGGTGTAGCTTGGAAGTAGAATACTTCTGGGTTCAACCTTTAGTACCAAAAAGTTAAAAAGAAAACTAGGGGTAACTTGTACAAGGTTATACAGCTAATAAGTAGAGAAGACAGGTTTTGAAACGAAATATTTCTAGCTCAAATATCAACTCTCTTAACTAGAATTCTGTTTCATAATACACAGAGCAGTTTACCAAATATTAACAATGTTTATCTCTACATAGTAGAATTAAAATTGTTTTTTCTTCCATATATATTTTGATCTACTTATATTTTCTACTATGATATTTGTTACTTCTATAATCAGAAAAAAAATTAAGGGGAAGTTGTGATGACTACTTGGTAACATGGAAAAAAAAGACTATTATATATTAACTTAAAAAAGACACAAAATTCAGCCAGGCGTGGTGCTTCACACCTGTAATCCCAATACTTGGGAGGCTGAGAAAGGAGGATCATAGGTTTCAGGACAGCCTCAGCAACAAGATCCTCAACAATTTAGTGAAACCCTGTTTCAAAATAAAAAATAAGCCGGGCATGGTGGTGCATGTCTATAATCCCAGTACTTGGGAGGCTGAGACTGGAGGATCACAGGTTCAAGGACAGTCTCAGCAAGCAGTGAGACTCTCATCAGCCTAGCGAGACGCTGTTTCCAAGCAAATATAAAATAGGTCTGGTGGTGTAGCTCAGAGGTAGAATGCCCCTGGGTTCAACCCCCAGTGCCACACAAATAAATAAATAAATAAATACAATTAAAAAATAAAAAGGATTGAGCTGGATGTGGTGGCGCACACCTGTAATCCCAGTACTTGGGAGGCTAAGACAGGAGGATCACAGATTCAAGGACAGCCTCAGCAAGTTATGAGACTCTCATCAACCTAGCGAGACCCTATTTCAAAATAAAAACAAAATAGGGCTGGGGGTATAGCTCAGAGGTAGAATGCCCCTGGGTTCAATCCTCAGTACCATGCACACAAAAAAAGGGTTGAGGGTGTACCTCAGAGTTAGAATCATACTGTGTTCAATGCTAAGCGCACATGCACACGCACACACATATACATACAAAAGATAAAAGGAAGTACACAAAATACCAATAGTATTGTACTGGGGAAGTGGGATTAAGAAGTGGTTTCCTGAGCTGGGTGTGGTGGCGCACGCTTGTAATCCCAGTACTTGGGAGGCTGAGACAGGAGGATCGCAGGTTTGCGGCCAACCTCAGCTACTTCATGAGGCCCTCCACAACTTAGACCCTGTTTCAAAATAAATAATAAAAAATAGGGCTGAGGGTGTAGCTTGGTGGTAGAATGCCCCTGGGTTCAAACCCCAGTACCACAGGGAAAAAAAAAAAAAAAGAAGTGGTTTCCTTCAGGGCACAGTGATACATGCCTATAACCCCAGCAATTCACAAGGCTGAAGCAGGAGTTCAAGGTCAGCCTAGGCAATTAAGCAAAACCCTGTCTCAAAATGAAAAATAAGCCAGGCGTGGTGGCCCATGCCTGTAAACTTGGGAGGCTGAGACAGGAGGATCACAGGTTTGCAGCCAGCCTCAGCTACTTAGTGAGGCCCTCAGGAACTTAGTGAGACCCTGTTTCAAAATAAAGAATAAAAAAATAGGGCTGGAGGTGTAGCTTGGAGGTAGAATGCCCCTGGGTTCAACCCCCCGTGTAACAACAATAAAAAAAATTCAATTCCTGTATACAGGTAAGAATCATTACTGTCCGTGTCAATAGTAAAAATGGGTGGTACCAGATTCAACAACCTTTTTCTAAGCACAAAGCAATTAAGTTCAAAAAGTAATTTCTATGTGACCATGTCAATCACTTAACTGGACTCAGAATTAGCTCCCTAATAAAAGGAGAGGTAGTCATCAGGTACAACCTATCCATACTTGGAATACTGCCAAGAGGATTGTCTGTATGCAGAGAATGGAGAACAGGCCATGTGTGTCTAGGATGCAAACTGGACAACTTACCTGCAGCTCTGCTTCTAGGCCCAGTCGCCGGATAAAGGGGTCAGTGACGTGGTAGCGCCGTTCGAAGCTGAGGGCACCCCGCTCCTGGGGGACAAAAACAAACTCAGAGTTTCACTGATTCAATTCAACATGATTTACTATACACCTATTCTATAGCCGCCCCGTGCTGGGCACCATGGGAGCTACAAGAGATAACAAAGAATTGGCCTACAGGAGTTTGCACTATTGAGCAGGGATTAAAATAAATAGAAGAAAGTATATAATTAAGCACTAAATTGGGCTGTTGGGTTAAAAAAAGGCAAGAAGAAAAACTGGGAACAACAAATAGGGAATACTTCCATATTTAGGTTGGAAGGGGTGGGCATCATTTTTAGGATATATATGGTGGGGGATACACAAAGGAAAAAAAATAACATTGATTCTGTATCTCTAGTAATAGTCCCTG
>PVJS01024922.1:0-28289 GCA_004027185.1 Glis glis
AACAGAGTGGAGATATCTTCTTTATTGGAGTGTCCATTTACTCGAGTGATCCTGTACTCTAACCATTGCTGGACTGTGGCTTTCTCTTCTGCAGTGTTCCCCAGCAAATATTCCTTGTTGGCTTCCTTGACTAGGTAAGTTGCTATTGTAGTCAATCCTGTTAGACTTGGACCACTGTTTGTTTGAAGAACTGGTATCTTAAGAAGAAGAAGAAAAAAAGTTCTTCAGATAAATTTAAAAAACAAAGTTCTAAGTAATAGCTAAATCCCTCAACTGTTTTTTTCAAATACTCTAGGTTTTTAAGTCTAAAACACTAAATTACCTATATGTGAAAAGAAAATAACAGATGCTTGATGATGAAACTGGTAATAACATTGCAAAAATATTAAATATATATAATTTATAACTGTACAATATGAGAAATCCTAATAATACTGTATTAATTTCAATCAAGCTTACCTACATAGATAATGCTTATCTAGATAAGCTAGATTATATTGCATCAACAAAATCTAAAATCTTAGTAGTTTAGCACAATACAAGTTTATTTCTTACTTAAGCACAGTCTACTGAGGTTTGGGGGTGACTATCTGGAGTGGTAGCCCAGCAATTCAGGCTTCTTCCATCCTGTGGCAATTCTCTCATGAAGTGCATCTACAATCACCATAGCAGAGGAATAGACCATTCACAATTGCTGCTGAATGTGTGTGTGTGTGTGTGTGTGTGTGTGTATGTGTGTAGAGGGGGAAGACAATTAACTCTAAAGAAAATTATTTGTAAAAATAAACTATCTACAACCCTACCATGCTACCTCAAAATACTCTCAGTTACCTTCTCACCAGATTTGTAATGGCAGAAAAAAGGTTTGAACTCAAAAGTTCACTCTCTTTTCTTTATACACATGCTACCTTCACATCAATCTTACAGGTCTGTGGTCTTCAAAGTGATTACTTTTGATGGTTGTATAAGTAATATTCCAATGTGTTGATATACCATACATACATTTTTTTTTTGTTTTTTCGCATTGCTGGGGATGGAACCCAGGGCCTCACACATTCAAGACAAGCACTCTATCCCTGAGCCCAAGCCCCAGTGTACTATAATTTAATGAACTATTCTCCTAGAGCTGGATCTCTATACTGGTTTCCATTTTTAATTATCATTGGCAATGTGGCAGAGAATGCTTATTGCTGGCTTATTGCCGTCAGTTGTCTACCACCAAAATGGCTGCATCTTATCTCATACCCTCATCCCTTCCCCATACACATAAACAAAAAATTTCAAGAGCTGCCCACTGCTAGAATATTTTAATTAAAATAAAATAAAATAAATAAAAACACTCTGAAAGCCAAAGCTCTCACAGTTGGGTCTCAAACTCGGTTCACTTTGTACTGCACCAATCCTCACAATGGTATAGTTACTGCCCCAAATTTCTCAATCTTTCCTAACTTATTGCTTTTACCCATCTTCCAAAGCCTAATCCCTTGAAAAACCAGCTTTTCCGTGAAGAGTATAAACCCATTTCTACAATCAGAATCAACTTCCTCTTTCACATTCCACACTAATGGTTTCCTCCATTAGGATACATTCTGTTGTGCTTTCAATTAATTGCCAAGGGCTACTTCTCAGACTAGGTAGTAAGCTCTTTACAAGATTAGTGTCTTGGTAATGTTTCCTAAACAAATATAAACCAAACTAGGGAGTAGTGGTTGAAAGGAAGGAATCTGCAAGGGGAAGAAGCAAAAGCCGGCCATTTCAGCCCCAAGGCCTAGCCTACTCTGTCACCAATCAGAGGGTGGATCTTGGGATGGTCACTTAACCTTTGCAAGCTTCAGGACATTTTATGTGTAAAAACTACAATACTGCTACTTTCGAAACAAGATTTTTAACACGGCCCAAACAAAAAGTTAAGACCAAAACACACTCATCTGGAGAAAAAAAAAGAAAAACAAAAACACCCAAAACCTCAAAAGGGGAAAAAAATGTAGTTTTCTTACAACCTTTTTCTTCTTCTAATACATTCTCTCCACGACAAACGACCTTCATAAGACACAAATGTTCGTTCTTCAAGGACCTGGAAAATCTGGGTCTTTGCCCCCTCGGTCGATCTCACACCGTCTAGCTTCCCCTCATTGTCTACACAATGCACACCGAAGCTGGTATCACTAGGCCTCAGACATGCCTCCCGGAATCTTCCAAACTGAGCCAAGACCCCAGTGCGTTCTCCCTCCGCCAACCACGCATCAAAGTAGCAATTTATACTACTGTAATTTCAATTACTGCGGCGTTTGTCCACCCAGCCAAAAGGCAAGCTACCCGAGGGGAGGAGGCGTGTCCCCCTAAATCTTCGCTGTGTTCCCCAGGCCCTGCACCGTGTACCCGGCCGCTGTTAGCTCCGAGCTGTTGCGCAATACCCGAATGAAAGATGAAATTATGGCAGATGTAGTCAATGAACGCGAACTCGGGGTCTCCACTCAGCTTTAAGGGATTTGGGGGTACCCTCCCGCAACTGGCTTCGTTTTCGCTGAATAGGACGCTGAGAACCTCCCAGGTGGTCAAGCTGGGGCAGAGCCCGACCTGGCAGGTCCCCCTTCCTCCCTCCGGGACCTGGGGCGGCAGAAGCCCGGCGGAGAGGACCGGCCGGGCCCGCGGCGCAGACACGTGGGGCGCAGCATCCTCGCTCCGCGGCCGGCCCTGCCGGCCGGCAGGCCCAGCTCCACGCCACTTCCTCCCCTCGGGGCCCGCCTCTGCGTCTCACCTGCCGCTCACCATGGGCGCTGTACTTATTTCCCTGACTCAGCCCTAGCGTCTTCTCCAGCAGCTTCAACTCCGCGGCCGCCGCCATCTTCCGGCTCCAGCTCCTGGCAGAGGCGGGACCAGGGCAGTAAGGACCACCTGCATTGGTGGAGAGGGCAGGCCAATCCCCGCAAACGTCGTCGGCGATTGGCTGAACGGAACGGAGCGTGAGGGCGTGCCTGCGCGCAAGAGGCGGGGCCTAAGAAAGGGGCGGAGTCCAGGGAGGGATGTGGGACAGGTGGAGAAGTGATGGCGAATTTCCACTCCTGAGCGCCTGGGGACCGACTGCAGAATGAGCAGCAGAACCCAGCGTCGCTTGCTGCAGCAGTCTGGCTCTGCCAGCTTCTAAACGGCGGGCCTGGCTGCCAGAGTTAACTCGTTAACTCTTTTGGCAGGCTGAGACTTTATGTATAATGAGAACCGAAATTTATGGTAGTTTGGCTCAGGAAACTGAATTTGAGCAGACTGAATAGTAAGGAGTTTCACAATCCATTAGGAGTTTCTAACATATAGCTGAATTTATGGGGCTTTTATTGTGATGTAATGGTGAACTGGAAATCCTGAAAATCCTTAATCACATTGAAGAGCCCGCCAATTAGCCTAGCTATCGCCATGACAGGCTCCAAGAAACAGAAATTCAGGCTAGGCCTTAACCTGACCCTGGGTTCCTGGAAAAACCGTAGAGTCACCCCACCCAAGAAAGGACCAATCAAAAATGAGACAAACAAGTACCTGCCGTTCCATGACCTTTGACTCAGGGCCTATACCCTACCTTTTTTGGCAACCCGGCGCACGGAGACTTACACCAATCCCCAAACGACAAGATTCAAATCCCTGCTTGTTAGCCAATCAAAAAAAAGCGCACCAAAGGCCCCCAGTTTGTGTATAAGAGTTGTTCTAAAAATCAGCTCGGGGCTCTCCGTCTCACCGCTGCGTGGGACGGGTGGAGGGTCCAAGCTCGAGCTTGTAATAAAGACTCCTTGCTTTTGCATGCGGACCTGGACTCCTGAAGCTTCCTTGGGGGATCACTGATCTGGGTGTTTCAACATCTGCACAGATCCTTCTTCCTTATAAAGTCACATTTATAGGTTCTAGGGATTAGGGCCTGATATAAATGGGGGACATGATCAGACTTCCAGACCTTCATTTCCAGAATACATGAAATATTCATGAAATTGTATCTTAGGGCACAAAGAAAACATAAAAAACTCTAAAGAACAAAAATATGATTATATTATATGATTATGTCGATATTAATATATATGATTATAATAATAAAATAAAAAATTTAAAAGGCCTTTTTTAAAACCTAGAAATGGAGCCAGGCGTGGTGGTGGTGCACGCCTGTAATCACAGTACTTGGGAGGCTGAGACATGAGGATCACAGGTTCGAGGACAGCCTCAGCAATTTAGCGAGGCCCCCAGCAACTTTGTAAGACCCTCTTTCAAAAACAAAAACAAAAAATAGGTCTGGGGTATAGCTCAGAGGTAGAGACGTCCCTGGGTTCAATCTCTGGTATCGCAAAATAAATAAAACCTAGAAATGGGAAAACATTCTAATAAAGAACTCTTGGATTAATGAGGAAATCCTGGGTGAAATCACAGATGCTGTAAGATACAGTTATGAGAGGAAAATTTATACTATGAAATATTTACATTGATAAAAATGAAAATAAAGTTAAATCTAGATAAATAATTTAAAATAAGCCCAAAGAGAGGAGAAGCAAAGGTGAAATAAAGATAAAATGTGTAAGAAACAATAGCAAGCCGGGCGTGGTGGCACATGCTTGTAATCCCAGTACTTTGGGAGGCTGAGACCGGAGGATCCCGGTTCGCGGCCAGCCTCGGCTCTCTCTCTCTCTCTCTCTCTCTCTCTCTCTCCATGTCTCTCTCTCTCTCTACTAAAAAATAGGGCCAGGGGTGTAGCGTGGAGGTAGAAGGCCCCTGGGTTCAATCCCCGGTACCGCAAAAAAAAAAAAAAGAAACAATAGCAAAAGAACAAAATTACTAAATTCAAAGTATAAAAGTTGAAAAATGAGCAAAATTAACAAACCACTTGCTAATGTAAGCAAGAAATAAAAGGGAAAATGCATAAATATACAAAGCTTGATGTGACAAGGAAAATGTTAGCATAGCAGAGGAAATTTTTAAAATCATGAGACCTACTTTTTACAATTTATGCAAATAAATGTGTTAAGACAGATGAAGTATTTCAGAAAAATTTTCAGAATTATTTTCTAGAAAAATGCAACCTAATAAAACTGACAGCAGTGGGACACAGTTTGTTTTTGTGTGTGTGTGTGTGTGGGATGAACCCAGGGGCATTCTACCTCCAAGCTACATCCCCAGCCCTTTTTATTTTATTATTTGGAAACAGGGCCTCACTAAGTTGCTGAGGCTGGCTCCAAACCTGCAATCCTCCTGTCTCAGCCTACCAAGTACTGGGATTATAAGCATGCGCCACCATACCCTGCAGGACACAAGTTTTAAGCAGACAAATTACTATGGTGGAAATAAAGGAAGTTGTAAAAGAACTTAATCTTTAAAATACCAACTCCAGATTTTTTTTGTTTTTGTTTTGATACAGGGAATTGAACCCAGGGGCATTCTACTTCAGAGATACACCCCTAGCCTTTTTTTAATTTTTTATTTTGAAACAGGTTCTTTCTAAGTTGCTGAGGATCTCTGTACGTTTTTGCTGAAATTGGCCTCAGACCTGAGATCCTCTTGTTTCAGCCTCCCAAGTACTGGGATTACAGGTGTGAACCACTGTGCCCTGCTACTCCATTTGTTTTCATAGGGGTGGTATATCAAAATTTTAAAGATCAAATCATCTCAATCCTTGTAACACAGAATCTTGTAGAACACAGAAGGAGAAAAATTTGGAGTGAAAAAAAACATTGATTCCTTAACTGTCAAATATTTCTTTAAATAAGAAAACTATGTAACAATCTCAGTTAAAAATATATATGAAAAAATCATAAATAAAATACTGGTGAACAGAGTCCGATAACACCTTTAAACAAATAATACATCATTACTAAGTGGAATTTATTCCAAGAATGCAAGAAGATCTAGTATTGAAAAATCTATTAATGTGATACATTAATAGAGCTAAGGAGAAAAATGTAATTATTTCTACAGGTTCAGAAAAATCATTTGACATTATTAATGCTCATTTATATTAAAAACAATAAAGCTGGGAGTGGTGGTACATGCCTGTAATCCCAGAACTTGGGAGTGTGAGACAGGAGGATCACAGGTTTAAGGCTAGCCTTAGCAATTTAGCAAGGCCCTCAGTAACTTAGCAAGACCCTGTTTCAAAATAAAACATAAAAATAGGGTTGAAGGCATAGCTCAGATGTAGAACGCCCCTGGGTTCAATCCCAAGTACCCAAACAAAACAAAACAAAACAACACAAAACAAAATAAAAACGCTACTAAATTAAAAAAAGGTAGTAGCATATTTTTTATTCAGTGGGAAAATATTAGAGGCTTTCTTCTTTTTTAAAAAAATTCTTATTGGTGCACTGTACTCATATAGTATAATGAAGTTCAGAGTGATAGAGACATACATGCACACAGCACTTGGTGAGCTTCCCTTCGGATTCCACCCCATTCCCTCCCCTTCCCTGTACCGGATACTGAAATTAGGAAGATATTTTCTTATATGTACACAGTATCAATTAAAGTGCTTCCTTCATCAAGTCTCCTCCCCCCTCCATTACTCTACTGGGATTTCTCCTCCTTTATCAGGAGTTCCTCTTATATCCCAACTTTGGAGGCTTTCTTCTAAAACTAAGTTCCTACTTTACAACATTGTGTTAGAGATTTTAGCTAATGCATTTAGGTAAGAAAAAGTAACTAGAAGCATGTGAATTGAAACAAGAGGTCCCATTAACTCAATTTACAGACAATATATCTTAAAAACTCAAGATAATCAATGGAAAAATACAAACTGTAAGAGACAAGCAGCAAGTTAGAATATCAACAGTCAAAAATCAATGGTTAGAAGCAATGAGTAGACCTCATTTATATTAAATATCAAATATTTTAAAATCTATATGTAAACTTAATACATGTTAAATAGTCATGTTGTCATGGGGAAACACATGATAATTCTGAGGGGTCCTTGGCTTCCATGATGAATAAGAATTTCAACACGTGCCATCAGAAAAAGGCAAAGGTTTTTAATTAACTTAATAAAGGTGGGGATACAGGTTGGGGGTCATCTAAGAAAGGTGGGGATACAGGTTGGGGGTCATCTAAGAAAGGTGGGGGGTCATCTAAAAAAGGGAGAGAGAGTCTCCCTATGCGCATCCATCCACCCAGGTGAGCCAGGGAGCAAGAGAGCATCTGCGTGCTTTCGCAGTTCTTTTATAGGAGGGGTAGGTAGGGTCGCACAGTGGAGGGCAGGACTTCCTCTTAGTCCTCAGTTTCCCTGGTAACAGATAGGCAGTGGGGTCTGACCTTTGTCCTCCTCACCCACCCTATTTACATTAAGCATCTCAGGTGTGGAGAGGAGCCATTTGGATTAAGGGTGTAGACTCATCAAGGCTTCTGCCTGACTGAACACACCCTATAGGGTGGAGTTAGATTATGAATTTTCAAATTTTAAATCTCTATTTTCCCAATGTCTCCTTTCTGCCTAATATTTCTATCTTTTTCTATTTTACCTCATCAATGTGAATGTTGGCATAAGAACACAGGGCTTAAACATTTGTTAAGTAAAACTTAAACAAATGGATAGATGTGCCATACAGATGTCAGTCCTCCTTAAGTTAGCTTATGAATTATTAAATTCTGATTTAATAATGTATAAATTATTTTATTTAATAATTTAACAATGGACAGTGTGGGTTTTTTTTAGTCTGAAACTACATGCAGTAAAAAAAAAAAAACCATTTGGAGCCAGGCATGGTGGTGTATGCCTGTAATCCCAGAACTTGGGAGGCTGAGACAGGAGGATCGCAGGTTCATGGCCAGCCTCAGCTACTTAGTGAGGCCCTCCGCAACTTAGTGAGATCTTGTTTCAAAATAAAGAATAAAAAATAAGACTGGAGTGTTTCAAAATAAAGAATAAAAAATAGGGCTGGGGATGTTTCAAAATAAAGAATAGAAAACAGGGCTGGGGTTGTAGCTCGGAGGTAGAATGGCCCTGGGTTCAATCCCCAGTACCGCAAAAAATAAAATTAAAAAAAAATCATTTGGAAGAACAGATAAGCAAGATAAACCAGAAAAATCCAAGAGGTTAAAAAGAGCAATGGAGAATGGGGCCGAGAGAGCCCTTTAGATATTAAAACATCACTATAAATCCTTTCTACTCAGAGTGGTATTGACATATGAATAGAAACATGGCTATAATAGAATAGAAAATTCAGACATGGACCCAGTTGCATTTGTGAATATGCAATCAAGGCAGCATCTCAAATCCACATGAAAAAGATGGACTTTTTTTTTGTTTTTCATTTTTTTGCAAGCACTCTACCACTAAGCTATATCCCCAGCCCTGAGATGGACTTCTTAATAAATGGTGTTCCCCTGGGCATGGTGGTGCATGCCTGTAATCCCAGTACTTGGGATGGTGAGACAGGAGGATCGATTGCAGGTTTATTGCGGTAACTCTAGCCGACGATCTACTCCGTGGTTCCTGCCACAGAAGGTCGCTGCACCAAGCAGCTTCCTGACAAATACTCTGTGGTTCCTGCCATAGACAGTCACTGCATCAAGCAGCTTCCTGACAAAACAGCCTGTGGTTCCTGCCACAGAGGTCGCTGCCCAGACAGCTTCCTGAAATCTGTGGTTCCTGCCACAGACGGTCACTGCACCAGGCAGCTTCCTAACAATGGTCTTCTCACACGAAACAACACGAAGTCTGATATGGTAATTTGCAAAATAGTTACATTTAATAATCGGGGGATCAGGGAGGAGATAGAGATGGCAAATTCTCCCCGAGCTCTATAGCCAAGGTCTTATTTTTATAGGAATTTTAAAAGTTAATCAAACACAGAAATCAGCAATTATCTCAGGTTACAGTAAGTATTAATCAAACACAGAAATCAGCAATTATCTCAGGTCACAGTAAAGAAGGTCAGCGAGGCAGGCATGTGACAAATTTAGGGGAAGGAGAGATTAACCATTACTGGGTGGAGACGACATCAAAGACCGCACCTTGAAGATTACACCAGGTCCCTTGGAATGTGTCTATTTGTGGACAGATCCCACCCAGCCAAATACCATGTATCCAAACTGGGCTGGTCCAAGATGATAATCTCAGTGTGCCTCTAAGACAGGTCTTGGCCCTCAACACAGGTTCAAGGCCAGCCTCAGCAACTTAGCAAGGTCCCTTAGCAACTTAGTGAGGCCGTATTTCAAAATAAAATAAAATAGGGCTGAGGGTGTAGTTCAGAGGTCGAATGCCTCTGGGTTCAACCTCCAGTACCAAAATACAATACAATAAATAAAATAAAATAAAATAAAATGAATGATATTTAATAGCCTCCACCATACACACTGATAAATTCCAAATGTATTTGTTTACGGTGAGGCAGGAGTACATGGCAGAAAAAAACACTCACCTCACAAGCCAGGAAGCAGAAGCAACAGAAAGAGGAAGAGCCTGGATCCCACAATCCCTTTCTAGGGCACACCCCCAGGGGTTTAGGGAGCTCCCGCAGGGCCTACCTCTCAAAGGTTCCACCACCTCCCAGCTGGGGACCAAGCCTCTAACACATGCCCTTGGGAGACACTCAACATCCAAACCACAGCACCAGGGCTATGCAAGTATCTACTATACTCCATTTTATATAATGGTGGTATTAAATTAGTTGCCCAAATTCACCTAGCCGATAGACTTGTGCATGAATCACCTGGAAGTTTTTAAGAAAGAGAATGCCATGCCATACTGGAGATTCCTATTTATTCCGTGTAGAGTGGGACCAGGACTTGGTATTAAGACAAATTTTCAGCTGAGTCTAACGGGTAGCGATAGTTGAGACCTTCTGTTATAGGTGGAGCATCTAGAATTTCAGTTCAGTTTTCTGGTTCTCAAACCCCGAGTTCTAGCTTCCTACTGTCTCCTTTCTGCATTGTGATGGTGAGATGGTACATGCTCCTCACCGTGAGGGTGAGGTATAAGAAAGTGAGACTGGATGGATTAAACAGTTCAAATAATGTTATGTATATATACACGAAATGTTCCATGCCAATCTCAATAATGTATAGGGGAGGGGAGGAAGTGGGGTGGGGTCTGGAGGGAAACACACCAAATGCTGTGTGCATGTAGGTTCCTATCACTCTGAACCTCATTATGATGTATAATTACAATGCACCAATAAGAGTTTATTAAAAAGGGGGGAAAGCTTATATTTTATTTTTAAAGCAATATATACAATAATGTATCCAATAAATATGTTTTGGGGTGCTATGTATATTTGATTTGGAGATATCCATGTCAAAACAGCCTTACTCTAATAAAAAAAATTTGAGGAGCCGGGCGTGGTGGCGCATGCTTGTAATCCCAGTACTTTGGGAGGCAGAGACCGGAGGATCCGGGTTCATGGCCAGCCTCAGCTCTCTCTGTCTCTCTCTCTCACTCTCTGTCTCTCCCTCTCTCTCTCCTTAGTGAGGCCCTCCACAACTTCGTGAGACCCGGTTTCAAAATAAAGTATAAAAAATAGGGCCGGGGGCGTAGCGCGGAGGTAGAACGCCCCTGCGTTCAATCCCTGGTACCGCAAAAAAAATTAAAAAAAAAAATTTGAGGAATTGATTTTGTCAAATAGAACACTTCTTGAATCTCCTGGTAGCACAGTCAAGTTTTAAATCCACAGTACCTTAGGACACAAATTAAACGTCAGATGAAATTAATTTGGCAAATGGAGCATGAGCTGGATGGCTATGCTTTTTGGAGCAGACCTGACAGCTCTCTGTATGTCATACTGGCATCTGTTAAAATGAGCTGCATATGCCAGAAACAGTCACTGTATCAGATTGCTCTTAGCAGTGCCGCCATCTGAAAATGTTCAGCTTTAGGGGAGTTTATCGTTCTATCTCAGAATATGTTAGGGTTTTAAACCTGGGTTTAAATGATACAAATGCGTGATAAATAGGGTGATGATACAGGTGCTGTGGATGCCTTTATTTCTGTCATTGATACCTCTCACATCTATGTATGTCTTGCATTTCTGTCACCTGTTTATTGAGCCTTTTCTATGCACCAGGCCCTCTACGAAGCACCAGGGGCACATGGATGAACAACCGTCCATTCAGCTTAGGGTGTCTGGAGGGAGGACTGGATGTGTGTCTGGGCCTACACTGCCTTCTGGTCCCTGTTGATCTCCAGCTACAGTTTTGATCAGGCCTGCCCCCCTCCCCCAAAAGTTCTTGTGTTAAAGGCTGGATCCCCGGCTTGTTGCTACTGGAAGGTAGTAGAACCTTCAAGAGGGCCTAGTGGGAGGGTTTAGGTCATTGGGGATTTTCTCTCAAAGGGGATTGTGGGGTACCAGTCTCTTTCTCTCCCCCATTTTGACTTCCCAGCTATGAGGTGAATGAACCTCCTCCACTATGTGTTCCCACCATGATGTACTGTGTTTCACAGGCCCAAAGCAATGGGACTAATTGGTCATGGATGGAAACCTCTAAAACTGTAAGCCAAATAAGCCTTCTCCCTTTATAAGTTGGTCGTCTTAGGTACTTGTTATAGTAGTGGAAAGCTGACCAACACACCTCCTTCACAGCCACTCTCTACTGCTACCTCTCCCACCCTTGCTGCTCATGCCTTGGGGCATGCACCATCGGGAGCCTTCTGAAATTTTCTTGGGGTCTCTTCCTGGGGTCCCACTATCTATCTTGCTTTCCTCCCATCTGTCTCCTCTCCACCGGCTGCTCCAGTGAGCTTTCTAAGCTCCCAATCTACTATGTCACTCCCCTGCCAAAAACATGCCCATGGAATCTCATAGGACTTAGAACATAGTTCAGACTCCTCAGCCTGGCAACTCAGGTCCTTCCATTATAATCTAAGTTCTGTTGACTTCATGTCCTGCCTGGCATTTTCTGCCTCAGCCCTGCTTGCCTCTCTGCAGTAGGTGGAAGTCTCCTATACTTTCTTGCCGTTGCATCTCTGGTTCTTTGCACTAGGAAACCCGTCCATTCCCCCTCCATTCCTCTCTTCAGGCTGAGCCTTTGAGAATTCTCCCATATAAGACATACCCCACTATCTATATAGGGGTGTGTGTGTGGTGCTGGGGATTGAACCCAGGGCCTTGCACATGCTAGGCAAGCACTCTACCACTGAGCTCCATGCCCAGCTCCCGACCCCACTACATCGAAACTGCTTTTTTATTGTCTCTCTGTCCCTGGCCAGTAAGCCTGCTAAGGACACAGACTGCATCTTGTTTTAACTGAGCCATCAGTACCTGGCATCAGGCACTCAAAACATCCATTTTTTGGATGAAAAAATGAACATGCAAAGGTACAGAATGTGTTGAAAGCTAGGCACATGGCCTAAATGATTAGCATGCAAATCGTGAGTGTATTATAGAGCCCTGCTTTGGGGTAAACATTAGAAACCAAAACACAAACACAAACAAATCAACAAACCCCAAACCATCCAATGCAAATGAAATGACTCAGAGACCACAAATCGGGAGATGGCAACCAGCTTAGACAAAGGGAACACATGTCCTTTTACCAGTCCTCAGTCACTGATTGCTTGCTCTCTCTAGCTTTTTTTTTTTTTCTTGGTACTGGGAATAGAACCCAGAGGCATCACCTTTGAGCTTCACCCCCAGCCCTTTTCAATTTTTTTATTTTATTTTGAAACAGTATTGCTAAGTTGCTAAGGGTCTCACTAAGTTGCTGAGGCTGGACACAAACCTGCGGTCCTCTGTCTCAGCCTCCCAAGTACTGGGATATCAGGCATGTGCCACCACACCCAGCAATCACTGAACTCTTGAGCCACCTTCTTTGGGGTCAGGAAGTGGCCACTTACCATCTTAGCACCACCATCATCATCATCATCCTCTTCATCCTCCCTGGCTGTTAAACATTTATTGATCATCGCTGTGCACTGGACTCTGTTCTAAGCTCTCTACTTGTTAAACTTACAAATCCCCATAACAAGCTTTGAAGCAAATACTATTATTACCTCCATTTTACAAATGGGGAAACTGAGACTCAAAGAAGGGTAAGAAAATGAATTTTCAGAGCATTACAGATAAAGAAGGACCTTAGAAGAATAAAATATCTGCCAGGTTTGGAAGCCTGTCCTGACATTCTCCGTAGCCTTTGCCTCCATGGCGACTTGATGGGAAACCCCTTGGAGGACCCTGGTCCATCAGAGCCTGGGTCCTCCTGAGCTTGAGAGTCATGCAGGGGCTACTGCTGTGCCACAGGAGCTCACCTGCCTGTGGTTGCTGCTGAGCAGAGATCTATGCGGGGTGAGGGATGCATTAGGCACAAGCTGTTGGCACACCTTCAAACGCAGCCCCAGGGAAGAAGACAGCAGATATTCCCCAGACTTTAGCAGCAGAACATTTCCGCAAGCTATCTGGAGGAAGGCTCAAGGGTAAGCACTTCCTTGGTGCTGCCCTTCCGCGGAGTTACTCTGTGACCAGTGTGCACTTATAGACTGGACCCTGCTGACCTGCTCATTCTTTCTGTTCGAGAGCTGTTCAGGTGGATGAAGGGACACACGCCCACTTAGCTTCCTTCTTTCAGACTCTGCTCAGGGTCACCTTCTCTCTGAAGACTTTCCTAACCCATTCCCACCACCTCCCCCTACTCGGGCAGAGCAGGTGATTCAATAGCACCACCCTGGGACTAACCCTTTAACACATGGACCTTAGGGGGGGCATGGTCTATTTCAAATCATAGCAGGACACAACGTGATTCTTAGTGAGTGAGCACTGCAGGAAAACTCAGCTGCACACTGGACACACTTTCCCCTCGGACTCATCCTGCCGAGACACACATGGTGTCTGTGTCTTAGAATCAGCGGATGCTGGGAATGGATCCATTGCAATTAAGAGGGCTCAGGCTAAAGGAAGTCAGCAAGAAAGGAATTTGTTCCCACCGTCTGCTTGGAATTCCAGTGACCTGCCTGCCCATATTCTGACTTGGTTTCTGCATTGAAATCGGGGAACTGAAACGTGTGTTTATATCTTTTATTTGATTTCCTATCAGGCATCCTCTAAATTGAGGGACATTTTTCAAATTCCCATAAAGTTTGTGAACGACAATCTCCAAGGAGGTTTTGCCATCTCTGTTCCTGATTTGTGTGCTCTTGCTAGCTTGCAGCTTTCTCTAGCCTCTCTGGTGTTAAATTAATAACAACTGATGTGGAGCTGACAGGTAGGTGAAGATGGAGAGTATGATGATATTTAAAAAAATCTCAATCTATTATGTAGCACAGAGTGCAACACTTTGTCAGGTTTTGCCTGTAGGTATCTTAATTTTACTTAAATATTTTGCTCACATCTTTTTAACCCAGAGGATGGAAACATTGCCGTTAGCATCTCTCTAGCAGACTTTGTAACATATGTTAGTGCGATACAGAATATTAGACTTTGCCAGTTATTTGAGAACATTTGAAAAGGCCATGGATAACATGAAAAGGATACAAATACTTTTGTGGAGTAGGAATTGTCTCATTCTCACTTGAAGTTATGAGGGGGTGTATTTTGGATAGACAAAAACATTATTTTCTCACAAGGAGAGCCATCCGACTATGATTGCCTCCAAAGGATCTTGCTCCTTTTCATTGTAAGTATTTAAGCAAATGCAAATCATCTGCCAAGAATTCCTTGGAAATGATTCTTAGCAAGTATGCAAAATATTGGCAGTATGCAAAATATTGGGTGAATACTTTGGTACTTTTTTTTGCGGTACTGGAGATTTAACCCAGGGGCATTCTACTTCTGAGCTACACCCCCAGCCCTATTTTTTATTCTTTGTTTTGAAACAGGGTCTCACTAAGTTGTGGAGGGCCTCACTAAGTAGTTGAGGCTGTCCTTGAACCTGCAATCCTCTGGTCTCAGCCTCCCAAGTACTGGGATTACAAAAGTGCGCCACCACGCCTGGCTCTGGTACTTTTTTTAAACTACATGTGTTCAATCTGGTTTGCATATCAAATTTCAATGTAATATTTCTCTAAAAATACTTACTACAGAAAATTTCAAATGTCCACACAAGTAGTGTACAAAATATAATGAAGCCCTATGGTGGATCATCCAGTTTCAACAATTATAAATTTTTTTTTAAAAGAGTTGTGCCGGGCGTGGTGGCGCACGCTTGTAATTCCAGTACTTTGGGAGGCGGAGACCGGATCCAGCCTCAGCTCTCTCTCTCTCTCTCTCTCTCTCTCTCTCTCCTTAGTGAGGCCCTCCGCAACTTCGTGAGACCCGGTTTCAAAATAAAGTATTAAAAAAAAATAGGGCCGGGGGTGTAGCGCGGAGGTAGAACACCTTGCGTTCAATCCCCGATACCGCAAAAAAAAAAAAAAAAAAAGAGATGCTACTGCTAAAAATAGATTTAGAAACTGCTGGATTGGACGATGTTTAAAGATTTCAAAATTCTATTTTATAGGCAACATAAGGACTGCCTTTCCCACCTTGAAGAGGCATTTTTTTTCTTTTTAACTGACAAATAATAATTGTACTTACTTATGAGGTATTTGTCTTTTTTTTTCTCTTTTTTTGGCAGTACTAGGGATTGAACCCAGGGCCATTCTACCTCTGAGCTACACCCTCAGCCCTATTCTTTATTCTTTATTTTGAAACAGGCTCTCACTAAGTTGCGAGGGCCTCACTAAGTAGCTGAGGCTGGCCTGGAACCTGTGATCCTCCTGTCTCAGCCTCCCAAGTACTGGGATTACAAGCATGCGCCACCATGCCTGGCCTTATGAAGTATTTGTCGACCTCTGGGGTCGGGGCCCTGAAGACGCAGAGGCACTGAATGACTCAGACAATTTGATTGAGGCACAGGGGACTAAGGAATTCAATCCAAGGTCCTGATCTCTATTTCTACAGCCTTTAGACCATTAGTTGCATGTAGGTAGCAAGAAAAGCAAATATAGCAAACATAGCTCTCATCATTAGTCTTGTCCAAACATTACAAAAACACATTGTTTTACTTCCCAGCATTGCTGTTTTCTACTTGCTCAAGCAAATATTTATGTACCCCCAAGACTGTACTAGATCTTACGTACATGTCTTGGTTCCTATCAGCTGTGTCCTGGGTCACAAGGAAAAAAACAGGGTTCTCAGCAGAGCTTGTCCAGTGATCCTCAGGGCCACTTTTGACCCATTTCCTGCCAGCGAGTGTTCTTAGCAGGCTCAGCTCTGACGCAAGTCGCTAATTGCTGAAGCCATGTTCTCCGAGACTTCCAGAAAGCAGTTTTCCCACAGGGTATAGTGTGATAATTCAACATATGTATAGTGATCAAATCAGGGTAATTGACATTTCTATCTCCTTATACACTTATCATTTCTTAGTGTTTGGGGTCTTGAAGCACCTGTCTTCTAGTTCTTCATAAAATGTATGTATTAGGTTCTGTGAGCTACAGTTACCTTACTGTAGAACGGGAACTTATTCCTCTACCTGCTGTAGAATGAGAACTTATTCCTCTTATCTAACTATATTTTGGCGCCTGCTATCCAAGCTCAGGTAACTACCATTCTACTCTCTTCTTCTGAGTTCAATGATTTTAGCTTTCATATATAAGTAAGATCATGCAGTGTTTATGTTTCTGTACCTGTATTATTTCACTTAACACAATATCCTCCAGGTTCATCCATGTTGCTGTAAATGACAGGTTTTCATTCTTTGTTTTATGGCCAGATAGTATTCTATTGTGGCTATGTACCACATTTCCTTTACCCATTTGTATAGACAGTTAATAAATTTTTCAAACCTCTGTTGAAAAAACAAGCCAAAGGACATTGGATGTCCTAAATACTTAGGGGAGGCAACTGTCCCTCTTAGGTCACCTTGTCTGGACATAAACATTAAATGACAGATAGCCAGGGAATTGTCTAAATAGGGAGGCAATTTCCCCTTTCCTCAGGGAGCTGGACACTCCCTTGGGAATGTGGAATAAACAAGCCTTAAGTTAGTCATGCAAAATATGCACCCCTGAGGGCTACATTGCCTGGGGCCTTACTTCAGGACTCCCTTAGGACTGAAGACTTTGAAGTCTCACCCAAGGGAGAATGTGGGCTCTGCAGGGACCCGTCCAATCCCAATCGGGACTCTGGTCGGCTGTCTGCAGGGACTTCCCGCCTGCATGCCAGGTGCTGTTGCGTCCCCTTGTCATGGGGAAACAGCTAATTCTGAGTGGTCCTTGGCTTCCATGATGAATAAGAATTTCAACACGTGCCATCAGAAAAAGGCAAAGGTTTTAATTAACTTAAAAAAGTGGGGATACAGGTTGGGGGTTAACTAAGAAAGGCGGGGTTACAGGTTGGGGGTCATCTAAGAAAGGGAGAGCGAGTCTCCCTGCACACGTCCATCCATCCAGGTGAGCAAGAGAGCGTCCACGTGCTTTCGAGGTTCTTTATAGGACAGGGTAGGTAGGGTCGCACAGTGGAGGGCAGGACTTCCTCTTAGTCCTCTTTCCCTGGCAACAGATAGGCAGTGGGGGTCTGGCCTTTTGTCCTCCTCACCCACCCTATTTACATTAAGCATCTCAGGTGTGGAGAGGAGCCATTGTGATTAAGGGTGTAGACTCATTAAGGCTTCTGCCTGACTGAACGCACCCTATAGGGTGGAGTTAGATTATGAACTTTCAAAATTTTAAATCTCTATTTTCCCAATGTCTCCTTTCTGCCTAATATTTCTATCTTTTCTATTCTACCTCATCAAAAGTACTGGGATTACAAGCATGCACCACCACGCCCGGCTTGAAGTGCCTTTTTTTTTTTTTTTTTTTTTTTGGTTCCGGGGATTGAACGCAGGGGCGTTCTACCTCCGCGCTACGCCCCCGGCCCTATTTTTTATACTTTATTTTGAAACCGGGTCTCACGAAGTTACGGAGGGCCTCATTAAGGAGAGAGAGAGAGAGAGAGAGAGAGAGCGAGAGGGCTGAGGCTGGCCGCGAACCCGGATCCTCCGGTCTCTGCCTCCCAAAGTACTAGGATTACAAGCGTGCGCCACCACGCCCGGCTTGAAGTGCCTTTTTCTTAATAGAGGTTAAAAGAAGTTTTGGTTTGTGGCCTTCATCTCCGCTCCCAGCTTTGCTGTGGACAACTACTTATTTCTTTCTTGGTCATTGTCTGGCAGCTCTGGATACAATTCCTGAATAAATATTGCTCCCTTCCTAGGGTGCCTGTGGAGTGGCGAGAATGGGTCAGGCTGCACGAGCCTTTTCTATCCTCACCCTCGTTTCCTTCCACACCACCAGACTTTCTGATGGAACAAGGCAGTTCTAAGGAATGGCAACGAGAGGAGGACTCCTAAAATGGTGTTTCAAATCCGACTCTCTGTCTAGTCCCATTTAAGAAGTTACACTTTTCCCAAAGGATCCCCTCTTGGACATTCCCAGATCCTAATCTCATTTGTTCAGTCCTCAGCTTGCCCAATTTCACATAGGTGCTCTTTATTCTTCTAACTTCCGTGATGTGCTATCTATTGGTCTTTCAGAAAATCCCATGTTACAGTCAGTGGGATCCATCCCTCGCCTCTAGTTAGTCTAGAAAACCACTCTGGGGAAGATGAGTGCAGTGGCGCACACCTGTAACTGATGAGATAAAATAGAAAAGATAGAAATATTAGGCAGAAAGGAGACATTGGGAAAATAGAGATTTAAAATTTGAAAATTCATAATCTAACTCCACCCTATAGGGTGTGTTCAGTCAGGCAGAAGCTTAATGAGTCCACACCCTTAATCCAAATGGCTCCTCTCCACACCTGAGATGCTTAATGTAAATAGGGTGGGTGAGGAGGACAAAGGTCAGACCCCCACTGCCTATCTGTTACCAGGGAAAGAGGACTAAGAGGAAGTCCTGCCCTCCACTGTGCGACCCTACCTACCCCTCCTATAAAAGAACTGCGAAAGCACACGGATGCTCTCTTGCTCTCTGGCTCGCCTGGATGGATGGATGCCTGCAGGGAGACTTGCTCACCCTTTCTTATATGACCCCCAACCTTTCTTAGATGACCCCCAACCTGTATCCCCACCTTTCTTATGACCCCCAACCTGTATCCCCACCTTTCTTAAGTTAATTAAAACCTTTGCCTTTTTCTGATGGCACGTGTTGAAATTCTTATTCATCATGGAAGCCAAGGACCCCTCAGAATTAGCATGTGTTTCCCATGACATAACCCTAGTACATGGGAGGCTGAGATAGGAGGATTCCAAGTTCAAGGCCAGCCTCAGCAACTTAGTGAGACCCTGCCTCAAAATAAAAACCAAAAAGGGCTAGGGCTGTAGCTCAGTGGGAGAGTGCCCCTGGGTTCAATCCCCAGCACCATAAAAGAAAAAAAAAAACACTCTGGGGAGAAGGCCCCAGGATGATAGTCAACCCTGGCCTTGCCTGGCTCATGCTGTGGAGCAGTTCGAGGGAGGCAAGAACGTTCCATGCCCAAGCCTCTGCAGAGTGGCCATGATCCCTGACGACTCTTAATTTCGTTCAGTGAGTAACTTTAAAGCAAACACAGGTAGCCATTTCCTAAGGACAAACTTCAGTTCTTAGCTTGGGCTGTGTAGTTGAAGCCGAAGGCCACACATTTGTAGCCAGCGATCCTGACTCAATTTGCAGATGTGTTTTGTTTATCCAATATGATGTTGGCTTACGCAGTTTAAAAAGTTGGATTAGCTGCTAACCCTGAAAATCAGGAAATTTAACATAAAAACTCAGATATCTAATTTTCCTTGAGAAATAGGAAATCTGGCAACCCTGAGTATTCATTCCTACTTAGGGCCAAGTGTAGGAGCTGAGTAGCTCTTGCTTCTTTTGAAGAGGGGGACATTCTCTGGTTTGATATAAACCCTATCCTCTCTAGTATCCCCTAGATCTAAGGCTGTGGATTAGTTGCTCTTTATCATCTTGCATTAACCCATTTCTATTTCTCTCTTACCTGGCCCCAGTAGGTTCTTAAATTTGTGACTCCTGATTTAAACCCATGAAGAAGAGCAGTATTTTCCTGACCACCCCACTAGTTCCCCAATGTAGTTCTTTGTTTATTATGCAGAGAAGTGTTGGTTTGTTTTAAGTACACCTCATGCATTCAAACTTGTCTCTGTCCTGCAGAAATTTTGCAAAAGGCTTATTACTGGGCAAACGTCTCTTTATGACTAAGCTTTGTAAGTACCCAAATAAATGATTTTTTTTGGGTCAAAGAGACAAAAATAAATGGCTGTCAAAGAGGTAGAAGCTGTTTTTAATTTTTTGGTACTGGGGATTGAACCCAGGGACATTCTATCTCTGAGCGACACCCCCCCAGCCCTATTTTACATTTTTAAAATTTTGAAATAGGGTTTGCTAAGTTGCTAAGGGTTTCACTAAGTTACTAAGGCTGTCCTCAAACCTGCAATCCTCCTGTCTCAGCCTCCCAAGTACTGGGATTACAGGTGTGTGCCCCACACCCTGCTGAATGACAACCTTTGAAATGACTTTATGAATTTCTTAGCTAAGGTACATTGTCAGCCCCACAATCTGGGGGAAGGGGCGTAGAGGGAAAGGAGTGACTTCATTTTTTCAGCAATCTGTGACTCAAAGCCTTGATTATCTATTTTATCAACTCTATGCATTAATGGTTGCTTCTGGGTCTCTCACATTAGAGTGAACTAATATTTTCATTTAATTTCCCTTTGAAAGGGTGAGTTCATCTACATGGATCATGGCTTTATCTTCTGGGTAGAGGCAATAATAACAAGCAGTAAATAATTTACCTGATTTCCATGGTCATCAGTGCTGCTAAGAAAGTAAACTAGGGATTTATTAGTAACTGGGCCCAGAACAGGCTTCCCTAAGGAGGCCATGTTTGGAATGAGACCTGAGTGATTTGAAGGGTCAGAACTGAGAAGGCTTCTGTGGCACAGGAACGACAACAGAGCTCCCTTGATGGGGCTGAAGACAGCTTAGTGACTGGAGAGGAGAGGAGGTCTCAGTGGTGTGGAAGGACCAGGACTTCACAGGTGCCTTTGGGTTTTATTTCAAACACACTGGGGAATCTTCAGAATCTTCACCATTAAAGGTCATGTGGGCAGCCAGGAAAGGATGGTAGGGTAGACGAGTGACAGTTATAGGACCTCTGTGTCTCAGGTGGACTCATCACTGTCCCAAACAAAGACTATGTTTCCCAGTCTCCTCTGCATCTAAGCGAGGTCATGTGGCTAAGTTCTGGTTCGTGGGATTTGGGCTCAGGTGTCATGTGAAGGGACACTTCCTTCTCTGTCTTTCTTCCTTCTGCTGACTGGAATGCAGGTATGAGGGCTTGAGCTGGAGAAGCCAGCCTGGGCCTTGAGGGGGAAGCTGCATAGGGCGATGACAGAAAAACAAGAGAAGAAGCCTGACTCGCTGATGATTAGAGGGTTGTCATATCAGCTTCAGATGCCTCTCTGTCATAGAGAAATTTTGTTTTGTTTAAGACATTTGGTTTGTTTGATTGCTTTCTGTCACATATGTAGCCTAACCTAGTCCTAATTATTTATTTGAGTATCTCTTGCCTACCTGGAAAATTCTTACTCATTCTTCAATACTTAACTCAGTCACTACCTTTATGTAATTTTTTTGGTCTTCTCCACAAAAGAATTATTTGCTCTCCAATTTCTTATCTAAACCATTGTATGAAGCCATCCTTTCTAGAAATTCTTATTTTATATCATATTTATGGCTTATCTTGTGGCTCCTCTGTTTGTCAGTGGACTACATGAGGATAGAGAATATTTATTTTTTTCTGTTTATATTCAGTCTTACCACAGGACCAGATAAATATAGTAGTTCTCCAATACTGCCTTGAACTTTTAATTCTTTCTTTTCATCTCTTTTATATTTCAAGCGATGGTCATGGTTGTGTGTTTTAATTTCTCTTTTCTGACGGGGATTACTTAGGGAATCTTTAAGCTTTATGCATGAGAAGAAGGTTGCAGCCTTCATATAGATAAATGACATTTTGAAAAATGTACTTCTAAAATTACCCAGACTTGGAAGTCTCACGGTGACATTTCTATCATATCCTATTCATCACGGCCACCCAGATTCAAAGGGAAGGGAAATGGCCTCTACCTCTTGGAGGGAGAGTGTCAAGGTTTGGGAAGGGCACACAGGATGAAAATTATTGTTGCTGCCATTTTTGGAAAATCCACTCTTACGGCCTGCTTTCCAGCTGTAACAATGCATGTCCCTCTTTAATGTACGATTGCCTTAAAACCTCACCTCATCTGACTGGCTCCAATTCAACGTCCAGTATTCCATCATTTAGATCAGGTCTGGGGTTTGGGGTTGTAACTCAGTAGTGGTGAACTTGCTTAGCATGTACGAGGCCCTGCCTTCCATCCCCAATACTGCGGAAAAAGCAAAACATCAGATCCAGGTGAGAATGAGGCTTCTCCAAGGTCATTCCTTCAGAGCAGGGCCTTGAGTGCTGTTTGGGAGATGGCTTCTGATTGGGAGACTGTAATGAGGGTGACAAGCGATCTAGACTTTGATTTCCCAGCATGTGATGGTGTGATAGGGGATGGCCATCCCAGACACTGCTGCTCAAAAAGAGCAAAGGGTCCCCTTTAAAAGAAATACAGAAGCTTAGAGATTTCATGTTTGAAGCTTCCTTAGCAATCTCATCTTGCTTTTTCCTGGGAAACCTTCCTTCCTTCCTTCCTTCCTTTTTTTTGTGGTACTGGAGATTGAACCTAGGGGCATTCTATTTCTGAGCCACACCCCAGCCCCCCCCTTTTAAAATTTTTGCTTTGAAACAGGGTCTCGCTAGGTTGCTAAGAGTGTCACTACATTTCTGATGCTGGTCTCGAACCTGTGATCCTCCTGTCTTAGCCTCCCAAGTACTGGGATTACAGGCATGCACCCCCATGCCTGGCTCTCAGGAAACATTTCTTTTTTTTTAAATTTTTTGTCACTGGGGATTGAACCAGGGGCATCCTACCTCCAGGATACACCCCCAGCCCTATTTTTTATTCTTTATTTTGAAACAAGGTCTCATGAAGTTGCAGAAGGCCTCACTAAGTAGCTGAGGCTGGCCGCGAACCCGGATCCTCCAGTCTCAGCCTCCCAATACTGGGATTACAAGCGTGCGCCACTACGCCTGGCTTGGAAACATTTCTAATAGCTCCCACCCCGGCCTTCAGTTGGAACTTCAATCGCTGTTGTCAGGGAACTCTGGTCCAGAGTAATGACAGCAAGTAACTAAAACCTAGACCTTCCCCTTGCTCACCTCGTCCCCTCTCCCAAGAGTGAAGGTTGGAGTAGGGTGTGGTGGTGCACGCCTATAAGCCCATTGCTTAGGAGGCTGAGACAGGAGGATCAGAACTTTGAGGCCAGCCTTGGCAATGTAGTGAGACTCTGTTTCAAAATAAAAAAGAAATGGGGGTATAGCTTAGAGGTAGAACATCCCTAGGGTACTATAATAAATAAATAAAAATAAAAATAAAGGTTGGGTAAGCTTGGCTAGAACCATGGCAGAAAAATATAGATAATTTCCTAATTATTGTTTTTTGAGGGAAGGAAATGTCTTCTGGTGAAGTTACTATTTAGATCCGGACTATCTGCAAAGGCTCATGTGTTGAAGGCTTGATCCCCAGTGCAGCGTTGTTCAAAGGCGGGGTGTTGGGAAAGCAATTGGGTCATGAGGGTTCTGATCTCATCAATGGACCAATCCATTGATGGGCTCATAATTGAATAGATTACTGGGAGATGGTGGGAACTGCAGGAGGTGGGGCCTCGTTGAAGGGATGAGTGCTTGGGGACCTGCCCTTGGGGACTTCTTGTCCCTGGCCCCTTTCTCTCTTTCTCCCCTCTCTCTCTGCCTCCCATCTGCCATGCAATGAGCATCTCTGCTCTGCCACATGCTTCTCACCATGATGACCTTCTGCCCCACCATGGGCCCAGAAGCGAAGCGATGCACCCAGCCAACCATGAACTGAGACCTCTGAAACAAGGAGCTAAAATAAATCTTTCCTCCTGTAAGTTGTTTTTCTCAGGTATTTCTGTCACAGCAAAGAAAAGCTGAAGAACACAGGTGAAGAATGACACCAAAATAAACTTGTCTTTATGGACTTTTAAGCCTCCTCACTGGGGAGTTAAGGTCTTAACCACATGACCCTGAAACCAGCTGCTGATTTGAAGATACAGATGCTTCTCAACTTTCTAGGGGGCTACATCCTAATAAACCCATCATAAGCTGAAAACACCACCAATTGAAAATACATTTATTGAGTGGGCGTGGTGGCGCACGCTTGTGATCCCAGTACTTGGGAGGCCGAGACAGGATAGCAGGTTTGCGGCCAGCCTCAGAAACTTGTGAGGCCCTCCACAACTTAGTGAGACCCTGTTTCAAAATAAAGAATAAAAAATTACGGAGGGCCTCACTAAGTAGAGAGAGAGAGAGAGAGAGAGAGAGAGAGAGAGAGCTGAGGCTGGCCGCGAACCCGGATCCTTCGGTCTCTGCCTCCCAAAGTACTGGGATTACAAGCGTGCGCCACCATGCCCAGCCCCTTGGAAACATTTCTAATAGCTCCCACCCCGGCCTTCAGTTGGAACTGAGCGAGCTGAGGCTGGGGATGTAGCTCAGAGGTAGAATGCCCCTGGGTTCAATCCCTAGTACCGCAAAAAAAAAAAAAAAAATGCATTTATCTACTAAACATTCTAGCTTAGCCACACTGTGCACTGCGGAGGGTTGGTTGTGTCTCCTCGTGACCCTGGGGCTGAGGCCCCCGCCACTGCCCAGCATCACGAGACAAGATCAGCTGCTATATCACTCGCTCTGGGAGAGATCCAGATTCAAAAGTTGAACTGTGGTTTCTACTGGATGCACGTCGCTTTCTTGCACCACAAAGTCGATACGTCCTAAGCTGAACCTGGCAAGTCAGGGGCCATCACTCCTGTGGGCTTAGCTCTCCTCTCACCTGGATGCAGAGGGATGGCGTCGTCTCTGCTCTTGGCCTCAGCATCGGACTCGTCCACTTGCTAGGTGAGCGGGCAGGAGCTTTTGCAGCGAGATGGTGAGGAGACTTCACCTGGTTAGCTCGAGGGAGATCATCTGGATCACTTGGAAAGGATTACGAGGCATCTTTGGGCTTGTTAGACAAGCAGAAATGATGTCTGCCAGGGGGCACGGAGGTGATGTGGCATCTTTGTTACAAGGACTCATGCAGACCACACCATGTGATCTACTTGTTCTTTACGTTGATTTTGGGGATGATTTCATGGTTGCTACATATAAATTGAATAGTTTAATTATTATAGCTTTTGTGTGTCAATGATGTCAACAGAGCTGCTTTTTAAATAGAGGAGGAGAGGGTAAAGGCCCAGAGCAGTTACAGGCATGCAAGAGTGAAATCCAGTGTGTGTTACCAGTTCCACGGTTTGGGCTCAGTCTTAACGCCTGGGAATGATTCGTGGTGGTCCTTGGCTCCATCCTCTGAAATAGCCTTCCTTCCTGTTAAATGTGTCCCCTGTTTGTAACTGAATAATTTTTTTCAGCCTGCTTCCTATTTGTAGAAATTTGAGAGTTCAAAAGCTTCTTTTTTTGTGTGAATCAGTTTATAACCCATTTCGTTTGAAAAAACCATACCCCAAATCTCTCCAATAAACTCTTCTGCAGCTTAGACTCCCTGTAAGCAGCTGAGGGACGGTGACACGAACATTAATCTTTTAGGATTTTTTTTTTCCGTTTGAAAGGGGCAGTGCCTTGTAAGATCTTAGCAAAAGGTTTTATTTTATTTATTTATTTATTTTTTGCAGTACTGGGGATTGAACCCAGGGGCATTCTACCTCTGAGCTACACCCCTAGCCCTATATTTTATTTTATTTTTTTTGAGGTACCGGGGATTGAACCCAGGGGCGTTCTACCTCCACGCTACACCCCCGGCCCTATTTTTTGTACTTTATTTTGAAACCGGATCTCACGAAGTTGCGGAGGGCCTCACTAAGTAGAGAGAGAGAGAGGGAGAGAGAGAGAGGGAGGGAGGGAGGGAGAGAGGGAGAGGGAGAGGGAGGGAGAGAGAGCGCTGAGGCTGGCTGCAAACCCGGATCCTCCGTCTCCACCTCCCAAAGTACTGGGATTACAAGCGTGCACCACCACGCCCAGCTTATTTTTTATTTTGAAACAGGGTCTCACTAAGTTGCAGAGGGCCTCACTAAGTAGCTGAGGCTGGCTGCGCACCCGGATCCTCCAGTGTCTTATTAGATGGAGTCTAGTGGGAAATCCTAAAGTCCTGTGCCTGAGAAGGGAGCAGTATTTTTTTTTAATAACAGATCAATGGCATTTAGAAATTTTCTCTTTTAAAGTTACTTGAGCATAGAATTTGAGATACTATAATTTGTTTTTACTTTGTGGGGCACTCATGGGGACCAGGAAATAGTTTATAAAATAAACACAAACATGAAAATCACTTGAAATTCAGACTGATTTTCTTTCTTTCTTTCTTTCTTTCTTTCTTTCTTTCTTTCTTCTTTCTTTTTCTTATGCTTTTTTTTTCTTTTTGGAGGGTGGGGGAATTTTTTTGAAAAGACAAACCCTCTATTTATTTTTGCCTACGACCATTCTTGCCAGTTAGAGAAATTTAATTCACTCCAGCCACCAAATCATTGACCGTACATTTATTCATTAAGGTAATCAATCACTGGAAATAGGGTTTTCTTTCTCTAATATATTAAATGGTAGAAATGATGGGGTCATAAAAGTGTCTTGGAATTTCCATTTTTTATCTCAGGTCAGCTGTCTGCAACAGCGTAAGCCCATGTGTGGGCGTTTAGTAGTAGCTTGTTTGCTTTTTCAGTTGTTTAATCTGCACACGCCCCCTTTGTGCATGTATGTGGATTCCTCCATACCTCTGTGAAAGAAGAGACTGTAGGTAACAGTGATTTAAGGTCAGGGCACGAGAAAAGAACCGAAGCATCAGCATTTGCACAGACACTGGGGCAGAGGGAGCACGCGGGTGCCTCCCTCCACCCATCTCATCTGCTCCCCTTCCCACCCACCCTGCACCTGTGACCTATGGACCCTGAGTTCTGTTCTTTGTCATGTACGTTTGCAGGGGAAAAATCCACTTATAGTCTTCAAAATTCTAAAGGAGATGGTAAATGAATGCAATCAAGCAACTATTTTTTTATCACAAATAATTTATATGGATGTTTTTTGATATTTTTAAGATGGTTAAGAGCACATTTTTTTTTTTTTTTGCGGTACCGGGGATTGAACCCAGGGGCATTCTACCTCTGCGCTACACCCCCAGCCCTATTTTTTTATGCTTTATTTTGAAACCGGGTCTCACGAAGTTGCAGAGGGCCTCACTAGGTAGAGAAAGAGAGAGAGAAAGAGACAGGGAGAGAGAGAGAGAGAGCTGAGGCTGGCCGCGAACCCGGATCCTCCGGTCTCCGCCTCCCAAAGTACTGGGATTACAAGCGTGCGCCACCACGCCCGGCTCTAAGAGCACATTTTGAAACAGAAAAATAACACATTGAAAACCTTTTTGTGGCTGGGTAACTTGCTTATACTGATGGTAAACGTATAGCTCAAAGAAGTGTCACGAGTAGGGCACATGTGTGTAAAAAGCAGCTGGGCTAAGCAGCTGCATCTCTTGCACCCTCTGTGATCCAAGAATGGCTGCCCTGACTTCAAACGCTGTGCATGAGTAGTTTTGCCTGTTGCTGAAACTTTATATAAACATAATCCTATGGCAAGTATCCTTTTTTAAAGCTTTATTGAGGCATAATGACATGCAATAAGTTGTATGTACTTAGAGGGTGCAATTTGATGAGTTTTGACATATGAATGCACCCATGAAACCATCACCACAATCAAGATAATGAACATATCCATCACCCCTAAAGTTTTCTCATCTGCCTTCTCCCCTCCCCCTCTCCTCTCCCCGGGCCACCACTGCTCTGCTGTCTGTCACTATTAATTAGTTTGAATTCTCTAGAATTTGATGCAAGTGGGATCATATGGAATGTAGTCTTTTTTGGTCTTTTACTCCCCGCAATTATTTTGAGGTTCACTGATGCTGTTGTGCGTATCATTAGTTCATTCATTTTTGTTGCTGAGAAGCCTACCATTGCATGGATACACCCCAATTTTTTGTCCACTCATCTGCTATCTTTTTGGCATCTGTTTTCTTTTGCTTAACATGATTCCTACTACTTATTAGAAGTGTAGCCTGGAGCAAGTTACATACTGTGTGTCAGTTTTTTCATATGTAAAATGGGATATTTCTTTTTTTTTTTTTGTGGTACCGGGGATTGAACCCAGGGGCATTCTACCTCCGTGCTATACCCCCGGCCCTATTTTTTTATACTTTATTTTGAAACCGGGTCTCACGAAGT
>PVJS01024923.1:0-28285 GCA_004027185.1 Glis glis
GCGGAGACCGGAGGATCTGGGTTTACGGCCAGCCTCAGCTCTCTCGTTCTCTCCCTGTCTCTCTCTCTCTCTCTCTCTCTCTCTCTCTCTCTCTCTCTCTTTTTCTCTCTCCTTAGTGAGGCCTCCACAACTTCATGAGACCCGGTTTCAAAATAAAGTATAAAAAATAGGACCGGGGGCGTAGCGCGGAGGTAGAACGCCCCTGTGTTCAATCCCCGGTACCGCAAAAAAAAAAAAAAGAAAACAATGGAGGTGTGTAAATTCAAAGGAACCCTCGTTCCTAGGGTGATGGACACTCCTAAGAGTTAGAGGGTTCTGAGACTTTTGAGAGTAGCTTGCATATATCATCTCATTTGATCATCACAATCACCCTTTCTAATTTTTAGCAACTTATTTTCTTAAAGATGAAGGTATGGGGCTCCAGAGAGAGGAAAAAGCTTTGTCCAGTGTCACATAGTGGTGCCATTTGGGATCTCACAATATTATAGAGAGAATTTTTGCTTGATACCATATAGTTGACTGCTTTTTGCTTTATATCCATATTACATTTATACAAAATATGAAGTTAAGTTATCACAGTGGTGAACAGTGATGTAGTACTGTTATAAGTTACATAGCAGTTTTTACATACTTCATTCTGTTTAAAAGCCCTTTGTAGTCTCCATTACAAATAATGCTCAGAATGTTCAAGAAGTTTATACAACGTCACATGTCTGTTTTCAAAGCCAGAACTCAAACTCACTTCCTCTGGTCCCAGACTGCATGGCATTTGCCATGTATATAGCAGTGATCAAAATTTCATTTTATGTAAACTTTGTTGCTACAACTTTGTGGGGTTGAGTGTAGTTCAGTGATGGAGCCTTAGCTTGGCATGCTGGAAACCCTGAGTTCAATCCCCAGCACTACCAAAAAAAAAAAAAAAAGACCTGTTAAAACACTAATACATAAATTTCTTTTTTACTTGTATTTCTAAGGGTCAAGTATCCAAATACAAAACACTAAAATACAAAAAATTTAATCTAATCCTATTAGGAGCTTTTGAATTGAAGCACATTAGAAAAAAAAACAAAATAAAAAACAATAAAACAAAACAGAACTGCTACTAAAAAAAGGTTGAAGCTCTTCAAAGTAGAGCTTCCAGTGTTTTTAGCCAGTCCATCCATTCCTGATATTTATCATTTTTTAGGTTTTTTACCCTCCAACTCCACACTCAGCAAAATCACTTACTCGTTATGTGTCTTCCTGAGAATTTTTTTTGAAATCACATAATCCAATTCCATGACCTCATTGTTTAAATGACTGCTAATTGGTGGAGATACTAGTGCATTTTTATAAGAATGACTCACTAAAACTTTTTCAATTTTTCTTTATGTCACGTACCTAGAGAGGTCCCTACAGACTGCAAATTGCTGCATTTTTCCTCTCTGCTTCCAAAAGTATAAATAGGCCAGTGGGAAAACACCTGAGTATTGCTCAGAGTAGAAAGGCCTCGCTACAGAGGGTAGAGGGAAGGATCAAGGCAGATGGAACAGGATGAGAACACAGTTCTGGAGACAGTTGGTAATATGGGCGATTTTTTTTTTTTTTGTGGTACCGGGGATTGAACCCAGGGGTGTTCTACCTCCGCGCTACACCCCCGGCCCTATTTTTTATACTTTATTTTGAAACCGGGTCTCACGAAGTTGCGGAGGGCCTCACTAAGTAGAGAGAGAGAGAGAGAGAGAGAGAGAGAGAGAGCTGAGGCTGGTTGTGAACCCGGATCCTCCGGTCTCCGCCTCCCAAAGTACTGGGATTACAAGCGTGTGCCACCATGCCCGGCTATGTTTTGAATTTTATATAAAGGAAATTATGTGGCATATAATATTTGGTCTATTTATTTTGCTAAAATTAAGTTTTTAAGATTTATTTATGTTTTGAGCATGGTTTGTACTTATTTATTTTCATTTATATATATTATTCTATTGTAAAAATACTATAGTTTATTTTTCTCTTCTGCTCATGGAGAGCTGGGTTGTTTCAAGGTTTGAGCTGATACAAATAATGATGCTCTAAATATCTCCTCTGGCATACATGTGCCAGAGGTTCTCTAGGATAGATAATCAGAAGTGAAGTTGGTGCTCATAGGAAATATATTTTTAGGGCATTATAAATATACATAAACATGGGGTCCATTGTGTTATATTCATATATGCCATAATTTGGTCAATTTTGTTTCCCAGTATGGATACATATTATAACTTTATTACATAATGTGTTTTTTCTCAAAGTTATATCTATTTATACTCCCAAGGATAGTATTTGGGAATCTTCATTGCTTCACACACTTGCCAAATCACAATATTTTAAGACTTTGTCTGACTTAATTTATTTCTTTTCTGAGTTGGGCATGGTGGTGCATGCCTATAATCCCAGTACTTGGGAGGCTGAGACAGGAGGATAGCAGGTTCAAGGCCAGCCTCAGCAACTTAGCAAGACCCTGTTTCAAAATAAGAAATAAAAAGGTTTGAAGGTATAGTTCAGAGATAGAATGCCTCTGGGTTCAATCCCCAGAACCAAATAAATAAGTAAGTAAATAAATAAATAGATAAATAAAATTTTCTGATTACTAACAGTTGAGCACAGTTTCTTATGTTTTTTTTACTTGTCTAGATTTCCTCTTTTATGAAGTCTCTATTCAGACCTTCTGCCCACTTTTCTATTATGTGTCTTTCTTTTCTGTGTTGATTTGTGAAATTATATATTCTAGTTACAGTTTCTCTTCACCTTCTTTCCCCTTAAAGTAGAACATGGGGAAGAGGTATCTATGCCATTGCATCATTAGTGAGTGAAATCCCGAGAAGCAGGGGTAAATGATGAGGGCAACGAAACAGAACAGGAGGGGAGCTGGTGAAATGATGCGTTCCTGAGCGTGTTTCCTCTAGGTGAACCTGATTGCGCGGACTCAGAGGATTGTCCTATAGGAACAATCACGTGCCTCTCAGGACCTTGCATTGTAGGAGAGAAAGGGGAAAGGGGAACTATTTCTCTTCCAGCTTCTGCCTGCTATCGGTCAAAGATCCACCCAGAGCCAGGCGTGGTGGCGCAGGCTTGTAATCCTAGTACTTGGGAGGCTGAGACAGGAGGACTGCAGGTTCGAGGACAGCCTCAGCAAGTAACGAGACTTTCATCAACCTATTCAGATCCTATTTCAAAACAAATATAAAGTAGGGCTGGGGGTGTAGCTCAGAGGTAGAATGCCCCTGGGCTCAATTCCCAGAACCATACACACACACACACACACAAAAAAAATGGTCTACCTACAGTATATTAACTACCCCACACTTCTAGGCTGCATATGCATAGGAACTGAGTGGGGCCTGGTGCTCTAGCATCCACAAGGAAGGCATGAGATTAAAGTTTCCAGTTTTCATATGGGACATTTATTTTTTGAGAACGCCAAATGCCCTCCTCACTTCTAATCATCACAGGTGCTGCTGTCACAGTCTCTAACAGACAAGGTAAGAGGGATCAGGGAACAAAGAATAGTCTTCATTCAGGTACTCTCAAGGCTGAAGTTAATAATCACTGGAAATTTTCCTTGCCATCAATTCTAGATTTTTCTTACTCTTAGATAGCAATTCCACCAATGTTGGTGGCTTGCCCGCTGGCTAGTTCCCTCCTTTCCTTTCCATTGCTTGATATGTACTTATTTTTATATTTTTAATACTATTATTGGTGCGATATAATAATACATCATAATGAGATTCAAAGTGATACAAACATACACACACACATCACTTGGAGTATTTCCCCTAAGAGGGACGAACCTTTAGATGCCTTGGTTTTGTTGACCAGATGCCCATTCACCGTTATCACAGATGCACCGAGATGTCGACCTGTGAATCACCTACATTTCTCTTTCCTCCACATCTTCACTGTGTGTCTGGAACTCTAGCTCCTCTCAGTGGTTAGGATTGACTGCCCCTCACACTACTCTGAGTACAGTAATTCATTTCTTTGTCCATTGGTCCACAAGCACTGGAAATTTAAAGTTTATTTGAGACATAACTATGTCCCCTGGTGAAAGCGGTATCTCCCTGGGAACCCGGTATTCTACTCTGGCAGAATCTAACGTTGTGGGGGAAGGTAGTTCAAATTCCACAAGTGAATCATTTGTGAGTATTGGTGAGAAGGGCTAATTTTACCCTGGGTTGGATTCCCAGATCGGTGCAGTCTAGACATGTGCAGTGTGTTCCATATGCCATTGGTTCAGTAGATAAACCTTGCTTTGGAGAAGAGACACACACCTCTCAGCCCCGTAGAACTTTCCTTGAACTGGTACTCAAGATGATCCTAAAACTGGCCATTTTATTGTGCTATTAGGCCACCTGTTTCTAATCTTAGAAGTAGGACCAGTGATTACCAGGATCATGAAAACATTTTTATACTTTCTTGCCGTGAAATGCTCCCCAGCCAGAAATCAGAGCCTGAGGCAAAATTCTTATGAACTATCACTTAATTAGGGAATTAAATCCCAGATACTAGGAGTGAAGGACAAGAGAAATGAAGTAGAAAATGAAGGAGAACCAATATAAAATTGTGTGATTGAGCTAATGAGCACCAAGTATGAGTGATTGCTTGATTTCATGGGGCTCCCCTGAGAAGCCTTATAGAATGCTCCTCAGGGATGCCCATCAGAAGGTATGGGGGGCACAACAAAGGGGAAATTCTTCCCTGTGGCTCTTGAATTGGTCACAGACAAATATTAAGGAGTGTTAACTTTACCATACTTGTGGGTTGCACATGCGTGGGTGCCCTGTGGGGACCAGTGGTGGTATCAGAAGGGAAATCCTTTGGAAGGAAGTGGGAGACACAGTGAGCAGGCATGAGGTGAGGTGCCAGGGATCCCCTGGCAATGCCCTTGAGGTCTAAGATCACACTTCTCTTGGAAATTTGTGTAAAGTGAATATGGAAAACACGAGGAAACAGATATGCGAACTTGGATTCTATCATGAAGCTTGGGCTTACATAGTGCAAATGTCATTTAAATTAAGGAAATGCCACCTGGCTCCTTATGTTGCCACAAGAAATTCCAAGGAAAGAATCTCAGAAAAAAAATGTTCCTGTGCTTTGTGGATATAGAAGATTGAAAATTCTAAGTGAAATAAGCTAAAAACTTTTAAAGAATCACTCACGTTATGTCACAGTATCGAGTACAGGTATGCATTGGACTTAATTATTGAGTAGAAGATATGTTCAGTTGTTTGTTTGAAAACTAAAAACAGTGTGAAAAATTTCAGTGATGAGTGGTTATCTCCAGGGAGTATTTTCTCCTTTATGCTTTCATGTATTTCCTAAATATTTAGTAAGAAACATGTATGGCGTTTTTATTAGAAAAGAATGCAATAAACATATTAAGATGAAATAATGGCAAAAGGATGGTAAATTACTATTGATTTTTTCCATGTAAAATCATGGTTTATTTCTTGATATAGAATATGCATTGCATGACTTCTCTTTAAATTTAACCACAGCAGGTGGAAATTTTTACTCAGTCCTGTGTCTCTACAGTACCTCTCTCCTTGGTGCCTTAGAATGTCTGACATTTTTCTTGAGACTTTAACTAACCTGTATTTTTGAACGTGTATGTGGAGCTTTTTCTTTCTTACAATTTCTTTGCCTTTGAACTTACGTTACTCCGTTGTTTTAGATCCTAAATGTCTCCTGAACATGTGCTATTTATAAGAATAGCATCTAAACATTACACAAAATGTGTTAAAAATAATGTGCAGTTGCTTAATAAAAGAAAATGCAAAAGCCACAGTGGTATATATTTCTATTTCTAACATTCTGCACAAAATCTGTGACCTTCAGGGGAATAAAAAACATGAACATTTGCAGTGAATTTTGTTTCCATCAAACCATAAATGTGTAACCTAGGTCATGCTAACACTGGGTCGGCATATTCAGTTTGTCTTACAATAGCGCCAGGGACCCAGTTTCCTCTAAATTATCTCCATGCTGCCACCCTCAGAGGTTATAAGGTGTCTGGAAACAGGTTGGCTTTCAGCAACCTTTTGTATCACCATCATGTTATCTATGTTCCTTTAAGATTCATGTTTTCAAACTACATAATATTAGCTACAGATTATTAATGAAATAAAATACTGCTATATAAGGTGTGTGTGTGTGTGTGTGTGTGTGTGTGTGTGGTGTATAAATGACGATGTGTAGCAAAAGCACACCTTATTATTTTAATGGTACAAAAATACTATAATTTCAGGAAATATGTATTTTTGTCTTCTTATTAGCATAGTGTGAAAATGCTAAATTCTTTAGCCTTTATTCATACATTTGGATCATTAAAATATATTTGAAATATATTTTTGAATTAATTATTGTGAAATTTATTGCTTGAATGCAACACTCTGCCTGCCTTTAAAATTGGAAAATAATAGCCGGGTATGGTGGTGCACACCTGTTATCCCACTGCTTGGGAGGCTGAGACAGGAGTATTGCAGGTTTGAGGCCAGCCTTAAGCAACTTAGCATGACCCTGTTTCAAAACAAAAAATAAAAATGGCTGGAAAGTGTGGCTTGATAGACTGTCCCTGAGTTCAATTCCCATTCCCCCCGCCCCGCAAGAAAAAGGGCATTAACAACCTACATGCCAGGCACAGTGGCACACACCTATGATCCCAGAGACTTGGGACAATGAGGCAGGAGGATCTCAAATTCAAGGCCAGCCTGGGAAACTTAGCGAGACCCTGTCTCACAATAAAAGTAAAAGGGCTGGGGGTGTAGCTCAGGGTTAAATCCCTAGTACTGCAAAACCAAGCAAACAAATAATTCATATGAAATAATTTTATATTGAACAGAACAAGGGTTTGACTTTTGTTAAAGTCAACATAACTGATGTTCAAAATAATGTAACTAGTGTTTTCCCTTCATCTGAAAGGCAGTAAACACACAGCATTGACACTCATTTAGCCTTTCTGTCACAAACATGGAGAAGTGGCACGTGCGATACATTGTTCTGGGTTTTGGGCTACCCAGAGGACCAGCATGCCAATCCTGTTGATTGACAGAATACCTTCAGTTAATTGTCAGTGGACTTCCCTGGGAAAATATTAGTTATAATGTTTTAAGACCTTTTAACTTAAATTTATATGTAAATTTAAATTCCTGAGGGAAAACATTATGCTTATGGAAGCTTAGATTGTAATGAATACCCTTGTGGTGTTCTGATTTTTTTTAAATGAGTTTCTTTCTTGAAAATGCTAGAAAGGTTATTGGTTTGTATTAGTACATTTATTCATTCACCCATTTGTTGATGTATATATTCAAATAAATACATAAAAGCATTCATAATTTCCTTGATGTCATGAATGAAATGGCCGCGATAGTCACTTTCACTATCAGGAAAGTTAAGAACTGCACAGTGACTCATAGGATTACAAAACCACAAATATGCACATGTTAAACATGCTATTAAGACTGGAAAATTTGGGGGGAACACCCATAATTCCATCACACTTTACATTGCACAATGCCTTTAAATTGTTTTACACATACATATGTGCATAATTTTAAATAACTGCATTAGGGCAAATGTGTCTTTTTATATTTTGCTTTTTTTTAAAACTAAACATTAAGTTAGAAAAAGTTCAAAAGGTCAAAAGGTTGAGGGTATCACAAATATTCTACCCCTCTAATTTTCATCCTAGGATTTCCATAGTCATGGTTGAGATTGATATTATTATTCAGGTTCAAAAGCAAGATTGTGATATCTTATAAGTAAATACTAGCACCATCTAAGCTACACAAACACAAAGACTCGTGCACATGGTCTGAATTCTGTTGCAGATGTTGCTGATTCTGAAGGACCAAAGCGACGCCATGACAGGCTTTAGTTAAGGCTTTAAGTAAAATAAGCCTAAGTATCTCTTTTTCTAGAAGTTAAGTTTCTATAGCCTGTTGCCCCATACCCTGTAGAAACCATTAAGTGTGCTAATCTGATCCTGCCCGTAGCAATCCCTAGAAACAGCCAATTGGTGTCAAGCACACCCGGGTCTGGAATTTGCAGATAATCAGGCGAGGCCACTCTGACCAGAGTCAGCAGGCCCCCCACCCATCCTGGACATTCTTGAGAAAGGTACTGTGGGCCAACCAATCAGCTTAAATGTCACCATATATGGTTAATGCTTCCCTAATGATGACCCCTACCTAAGGCGCGAAAATTAAACCAACCAGGGAACGCCAACAAGCTTATGTTTTAAACTAACCTATCAATGTAAAGGTGGGGTGGGCTGCCTCCTTAAGGGATAAAAGCTTTGTTCTCAGAGAGCAAGGGGCTTCTCTCTGTGACCACTGCATTGGTGCACGTCAGGATCCCAAGCTGGAGCTTGAATAAAAGACCCTCGTGTGCTTTGCATCGGAATCGGCTCCTAGTGGTCTTTGGTGGGATCACGAACTTGGCACTTCAATTCTTTGTTTTTTGGAGAGATGCCAGTGGGGATTCCGAAGAGCATGCATTTGAGTGGTACTGGGCAAGCCCTGTGGCAAAGTCCCTCGGTGCCTGAATTCATGTCCCCACATGAAGGGATTTTTCTTCCTTGCTTTTTTAAAGCAGTTTGTATTCTTAAGAAGATGATAAAATACCAAGGTATTTTGATTTCAGTGATGAATGCTGCAGATGAAAAAGCTATGTGTAGTGCACAAAACTGTTTTATTTTTCATTTTAAATAGAAAAGGCTTAAAAAGCTGATTGCCTAATGTTCTGATATCTATACAGGCAGGCAACTTTTTACATAAAATGTTAAAGCAAATTTTATTTTAAAAATATGTAACAAAATCTTACAAATTTAAATTCCAAATTGAAAACATATTGCAAGCTCCTATGATTTAGTAGGACTTATTTGCAATTTCTGGCTTTCAGATTTTACCCTTCATGATAATTCTCTCAAATTGACTTTCCTCTTTTCCTTCCTATTTAAGAAGTAGAACTCTATGAAAGGGAGAGATTTACAGTAAACAATAAGCGTTTTAAAATGTGACTGTTTTCTACATTGTTCCATATTGAAAAAATTATCATTTACACGCATCACCATGCTGACTTCCCTGTCTAAAAATAATGATGTCAATATTCTATTACTGTCACACTGAAAGTGGGGTGTATGAGAATTTTGGTTCAAGTTAAGTTCAAGATCTCTAAGACCTAAAATGCTTCCTATGAACTTTAATGATTTATTCTTTGGCCTACAAGTTGGCATCAATGAAAACCGTAATTACTAGTAGCGTGCAAGATGAGATCAACCCGGATCTGTATTTGTAAATGCTCTCCATAGTAAAGCAAATATGTTTTAGAGGCAAGCTCTCATGGAATTATGGCTCACGGAACACATGGAAAAGGATGCTGTCTTTATTTGTTCCAAAGTATATCTTGGAAATTACTTGCTGGAAGAAATCTGTAATCTTCTAAGATATTCAGATGCTGGATCACTCCTTCTCCTCCCAACTGTTTTTGGTTGTTAGGGAAACAGAAGGAGCATGGAATGAGAGAGAAGTAAGGACAATTCAAGCCAACAGGTGCTTTGTTTTTTGTAAGATCATTTTATAAAATGGGGGTTGAAGCATGTGACTACAATGAGTGATTTGTGATTGTCTTTGAGTTCTGAATCTCATATCAGTCCCCATTTACTATGTGGTTGACCATAGGGACTTCTTTTGAAGAGGACATTTCACTGCATTAATAATATAACAATGGTAGATATGGTATGTCTACATAGCTGTTTTTATTTGGAAAGATACAATTTGTGTGTTCTTTCAGGAAATCCACCTGCTAAAAGCAAAACATGTAGCAGCCCACATGCCATCTTCTAGATAATTAGCAGCTTTTTGCCACCCTCTCAACATCCCACCTCCACTCCTGCAGGGATGGCAAATATCAAGACGTGTTCATTGGCAGCATCTGACAGCTCAACAGAAGCTTTCTCTCAAAGTAGTCAGACTTCCCTCCAGGAAATGGATGGGACACTGAAGCTTCCGCAAGACAATTCCATTATAACCATGTCTATATTCCATCCCTCAGGAAAACAGGAAGGACTCTATGGATGGTTAACCTTTATATAGAAGTCCTAATCAAGAATTCCTGGTTCAAGCCGGGCGTGGTGGTGCACGCTTGTAATCCCAGTACTTGGAAGGCTAAGACAGGAGGATCCGGGTTTGCAGCCAGCCTCAGCTACTTAGTGAGGTCCTCTGCAACTTAGTGAGACCCTGTTTCAAAATAAAGAATAAAAAATAGGGCTGGGGGTGTAGCCCAGAGGTAAAATGCCCCTGGGTTCAATCCCCAGTACTGCAAAAAAAAAAAAAAAAGAAAAGAATTCCTGGTTCAGCAAATCCTTTTAAAGGGGATTGATCCATGACAAACTCTAACCCTTGCTCTCAATTACCTTTCCTCATTTATTTAAATATGCATTTGCATTCTGTGATTGGTTTGTCACATATATATCTTCTACCAAAAATAGTCAGTTATATAGATAAATCAGACAAGTTTGCAAATTGGTATAGATAGATAATAACCCATGGCTGGAGAGAAGTTTGGGGAGTATGAGAAGTTAGTAACTGAATGAGCAGGAGTTCAAACAAAAAGAGAACAAACCCCTCAGGATATTGGCTCCATGATGATATTATTATGAATTCTTGGGACATTTTGCTAGATGATGAGCCCAATGCCCGCAGGACTAGACACTTCTAATTCAGTAGCAGCAATTTTGGAATCTGTGTATAATACTGAATAGATGATGGGTTGTTTAATTTTGAATTCACACATTTTAGACACAGATATGGCATGAATCAAGAAAATGGTTTTATTCAGTAAAATTGGTATTGATTAAAACCTTTATGAGGTTATAAAAAGGGAACCCTAAGGACCTTTCTTATGATTGCTTAAGATTGGCTAAAACCAAAAACAAACAAAACACCTGCATTTGTTTGCTTTGACTGGTGAAGCATCCAACTTGCTTTTACATGTCTTTAGTGAATGAAAGCTTCAGACATTTTGATGATTAAAACACAAATTAGAATTTTAATTTCTTAAAAAAATTCTGTTAGACTTCCATTGTAAAAATGAGTTATTTCTAGCAGCACTTACAATTATAGTTAGAAGAAAAAATACCTTAAAATCCAACAATAAAAACAATGAAACATTATCCTCTTTTTTTTTCAGAAATATCCAACACCTGTATGGACACCATGCAATTAATTTTCAGTACTTGATGGTGTAGGCAAATTAACTTATTCCTAACTTCTAAAATTTTTCCTGAGGCAGTATGGCATTCCAAAGTCAAGATAAATATGTGAAAAAGTAGCTCAGTGTGTTCTATCAAACCTATTTAAAATAGATTTTAACCCACTTCCAATTAATACACGAGTGGTTCTCAGTACTCTGCCAAGCCATTTTGGAGCTTGTGGCAAAAGAACAATTCAGCGATACTGCTTCTATTTTTAGTTAAAAGTGATATTTTGTTTAGCATGAACTTTTTGCATTGGCCAAGATTTGTTTAAATCTTGCAAGGAAATATTAATAACCTTGATTATTAAGGTTCTTTTGCCCCTTTAAATTTTGCATGGGAGGTGAGTGCCTTCACCTCCCCCACCCAGGCTTTGGCCCCAGTGATTTGATAGATAGATCTGAGCAGTATCTCAGTTTTTCTCACTATGCCAATACAAGCGTCTGAATGTTGCAGTTGTCATCCATCATCCTGCTGGTACTAACACTTCTAGGTTTGGAGCAGGCATCCTCCATGCCTTGACCACATTGCTGACTGAAGCTGAGGCCTCTCATCTGCAGTTGTTAGCTCCTTTCAGAAATACTGTATTTCATCAATAACTTGGGCTTTGCATATTTTAACCTCTCTGAAATTAGGATATGTGTTGCAATAAATGGAATTTTACAGTTATAATTCACAGCTTATTTTTTCTTTCTAGTATGTTTTACAATTGGGATGTTTCCAGATTGATGAAGTGTGGTGCTCATTATAGAGCCTAATATAGGAATATTGCTTAATTTTATTCTAAGTTCCTCTACAATGAGAACATTTTATGATTGGGCAATGGTGTATATTTCAGTAGGCATTTAGTTTTAGAATTCATTATTGGCAATATAAAAATTAAATATGCATATATATAATCTCTAAATAAATACAGATTGTAGATATACATTTTCAAATTGGAGCTCATATAAAGCCAAGAATAGTAAAAGAAGCCTGGCATGGTGGCACAAACCTGTAGTCCCAGTACTTGAGAGCCTAAGACAGGAAGATTGCAGGTTCAAAGCCAGCCTCAGAAACTTATCAAGGCTTTCAGCAAATTAATGAGACCTTGTTTCCAAATAAAAAATAAGATAGGAATGGGGGTGTAGCTCAGAGATAGAATGGCCCTGGGTTCAATCTCCGGTGCCCTTCCCCCCAAAATATTAAAAAAATTTTTTCAATAAAACAAGTACACTTTTCATCTAAATATAACTAATATGCAATACATTTCCTTTATAGTACTTTGAATGGTATCTTTTATAGTGCTCTAATAATTAATAGCTAGGGAACTCAGCTATGATTGTACTCTATCCAGAAAAAGAATTAAGCTGCCTCTTTACCTTCCATTCTCTCTTGTTACCACTTACAGACCCCAGTTAAACAGAGCATTATCCATGGAAGTAAAGTGGGGACAAGAGTCCCAAGGCCGTACAGAAGAAAGTAGGGTTCAAGCTGGGCCTGGTAGCACATGCCTATAAGCAGTGGCTTTCTAAGTGGCCAGACCAAGGAGCACATCTTAGACCACAGCATTTGGCATTATTGACCCTTCCCTTTTTATATGTGAGCAGATTTAAGATCAAATGTGTGTGTGATTGATGGTTGAAGAAGAGAGAAGCATGGTGGGGTTGATTGAGGGGGACAGGGACTAAGCCAACTTTCACCTCAACCAAGTCAGTGCAGTCCCAAAGAAGAAGCGGTTCCACGACTGTGGCCATCATTCATTTTGTGCAGACCCTGCGTTTGTGTCTACCAGTGATATCTGAGCATAGGACAAAGGAATCCATGGGTACCAATAGCAGCTTAAGGGAGGAAAAAAAAAAAAGAGGACATTGAAGAAAAGTAATACGATGTCAGAAGACCTAAATACACGAGCCTGACGGGGCAAAGGTGTACAAGGGGGCCATTTGGGAAAATACATTGCCACATATCATGCTTAGGGTTACTATGAAGACAGACCCTGGTTTTCTGTGGTTCCACGTACCACACTCTGACTTACCTTCAACTTTACGATGGTGCCGAAATGATATGTGTGCAGTAAAAACCGTACTTCAACTTTAGAATTTTGACCTTTTCTCAGGCTAATAAGATGTAGTACAATAGTCTCTCAAAATCTTGGGCAGCAACATCAGGATTCCCTGAAAAGTCAGAAGAATCAGTTGTGAAATGCACATTACTGAGTGACAGCAGTGGGGTCACAGCTCCTCCTGATGTTTTAGAACTTCCTTCCTCGTCATTTTCATCCATGAAATGAGACAAAGCACGAGGCGATGAAATTTACCAAAAGTATAAACATCATAGACCAATTGTATGCTAATGTCTGAATCATGGGGCTGCTTTGCTCATGAGATCGTGAAACAAAATAGAATTGCTGCCACTAATAAAACCAAAGAGGATGGGAATGGAAGAGCGCGCCTGGAATGGCTGTAGGTTAGGATGCTTACGTTTTCCCTTCTCAATAATCTGAAACTTGCCTTTGTCTGGGAGTATGACTTGCCTCTTCCTTTAGTTCAAGTTTTTTTGAAATTCCAGAATTGACATTTTGAAGAAAGCATTTAGTGATGTATATTATTTTAGTAAAAAAAAGTCAAAGATGAAGAGTTTAGATAAATCCTTGCATTGATCACTTTTGTGTTCAAGTTCTCTTTTCAAAGGAAAAAAAATTAAAATAAATGCCTATTTCCCCCCTTTTTCTAAAATATTTAATTCAGAGTCCATTTCTTGGCTGTTAATACTATACTGGTACATACAGTAGGTAAATAGTTGAATAAAATAGTATAATTGACTTTTAAATTTAAATTAAAAAATGTTAACTGATACAAAAAGTAAAAGTTGCACATATTAATGGGGTAACATAATGTTTCAGTACACATATACATCATGTAATGTTTCAGTCAGGTTAAACATATCTATCTCCTTAAACATTATTTCTTTATGATAAAGACATTAAAAATTCTTTCATCTAGCTTTTTGAAATGTACAGTCCATTATTGTTATCTATAGTCACCCTACTGCTTAATAGCACACTAGAACTTCTTACTCCTGTCTAATTGTACCTTGAAAGCCATTGATCAGCCTTTCCCCTCCCACTCCACTCTCCCCAGCCTCTGGTAACCACCGTTCTACTTTCAACTTCTATGAGATGAACTTTCTGATTTCACATATGAATGAGATCATGCAGTACTTGGATTTTTGTGCCTGGTTTATTTCACTTGGCATAATGACCTCCAGTTTCATCCATGTTGTTGTGAATGAGAGGATTTCATCCTTTTGTATGGCTGTATAGTATTATATATCATATATATACCACCTTTATCCATTCATCAGTTGATGAACACTAATGTTTCCACTTCTTGGCCATTGTGAATAGTGCTGCAATGAACACGAGACTGCAGCTGTCTCTTAAATACACTCATTTCTTTTCCTTTGGATGTATACCCAGTAGTGAGATTGCTAGGCCACATAGCAGCTCTATTTTTAATTGTTTGGGAACCTCCATACTGATTTCCGTAGAGGCTGTACTAGTTTATATTTCTTCCAATAGCGTGTGAGGGTTCCCTTTTCTCCACACCCTAGTCCACCTTGTTATCTTTAGTCATTTTGATAATAACCATTCTAACTGGGATAAGATGATATCTCACTGTAATTTTTTAAATACATTTTACCAGTGTGTTGCAATTATATATCATAGTGAGGTTCAATATGATACAATCATACATGCATACAGTTCTTGTTGTATTTCTTTTGGCATCCCACTCCACTCCCCCCTCCTCCCTTCCTGTATATGTTAGTGAAATTGATAGTAATACCTTCTTGTATTGACATAGTGTTACTTGAACTGTTTCCTTTCTTAATCCTCTTTTTTCCTCTCCCTAACCTCCTCCCCCAGTTCCCTTCCATTATCCTACAGGACTCTCTCCACGTTATTTAAAGTCCCTTATGTTTCCTACCAAGAGGTGGGAATTGGGGGAGGGCTAATTGAGTGATGTGTGTATGTATACTTCTACCACCCTGAAACTCATCAAGATGTATGATTACAATGCACCAAAAAAAAAGAACAGGCAAAAAAAATCAATAAATGGGATGGCATCAGATTAAAAATCTTCTCATTGTAATTTTGATTTATATTTACCTGAGGATTAGTGATACCGAACATTTCATATATAAATGTTATCTATTTGTATGTCTTCTTTTGAAAATGTCTATTTAAATCTATTACCCATTTTAAAAATTGGATTATTTATTTTTATGTTATTGAGTTTTGGGAGTTCCTTATATATTCTGGATATTAACCCCTTGTCAGATGTATAGTTTGAAAATATGACCTCCCATTCTGGAGGGTTTCTCTTAGGTTGATGTAATCCTATTTGTCTATTTTTGCTTTTGTTTCCTGTGCTTTTGGGATCTTGTCCAAAAAATCCATGCCCATTCTAATATTCCAAAGCATTTTCCCTGTTTTTGTTTTTTTCTAGTAGGTTTATAGTTTCATGTCTTACATTTCATCTTTAACCCATTTTGAGTTAATTTTTGTATCTGGTGAGAGATAGGGACCCAGTTCTACTCTTCTGCATGTGGATATACAATTTTTTCCCCAGCACTGTTTATTGGAAAGGCTATTCTTACTCCGAAGTGTATTCCTAGCACCTTTGTTGAACATCAGTTGGCAGTAGATGCGTGGGTGTACTTCTAGGCTCTCAATTCTGTTCCACTGGCCTATGTGTCTGTATTTCTTCTAGGTTATCAAATTCAATGGCGTAGAATAATTGCTAGTGATCTATTGCATTTCTGTGGTGTCAATTATAATACCCCCCTTTTCATCTCCGATTTTACTTGACTCTCCTCTCTCTCTCTTTAGTTGGCCTAGCTAAGAGTTTGCCTATTTTTTTTTAAGAACCAGCTTTTTATTTCATTGATTTTTTTGTATTTTAAGTCTTTATTTCATTTATTTATGCTATAATCTTAATTATTTCTTCCCTTCTTCTAATTTGGGATTTGGTTTGTTCTTGTTTTCCAATTCTTTGAGATGCAGTGATAAGTTGTGTTTTGGGGGGTCTTTCTGCTTTTTATTCAGCAATACCTTGTTTATTTGAGCTCTTTTTGCTTTTTCCTGTTAATTGACTTTTTAATGAATAAATAAGGTTTTTTCCCTTTGAGCATTTCATAGAAACTGCCAAACTTCAACACATAACATCACTTTAAAGTTGACCCATTTAAACTTCTGCTACTTCTTTTAAATTAGCTTGAGAAAGATGTTATGAAAAACATGGAATTGTAAATGTTGAAATCAGAAGCAAATGAGGTTATTTTAACATCACTTTTTAACATGTCCTAAGAATGCTCCTGGTAGGAATTTGAACTGTGTATTTAAATTAGATTTCTTTGAATACATATGCATAACAATTAAGTTAATTTTGAGGAAAATGAAACCTTGAGAAACAAAATGAATTAAAAACATTTATATGTGTTCATAAACTCTGTGACCATAATTTTAGATATGGGCTTTTATTTATTATTAGGAAAAATTATAATTTGCAAATTGTACTTGAACTGACCTAAAATTGAATCTACATCTTGGAAAAGGTTTTAATGGCTTCTTGGCCTAATGTTGTTTAATCAGCCCCATTCAGGTGCCATTTGTGAGAGATATGGCTCATTTGTAGGCATCTTGATGACAGATGTGATTTGCTTCTATATATTTCAAGCAACATCTCTTCCTACGCATAATTGAAAAGATTATTTACTGGAAAATGGCAACAAAAGGCTTTTTCAAGAATGACTCAATACACTTTGGAATGATTAACATACAGCAAACTAAACAGTTAAAATGAATATAAAAATGTACATTTAGTTAAGTTCAAAAGATAGGAATCTACAAAGAATGATTCTGGTGCTAACTGCTAACTTGTTTTCACATGGAGGTTGGTGGAGCTCCTAGACTGGACTGACAGAAGGAACTGAGTCCTGATCTTATTGGAAACTAGGATTGCAATGCCTGTGAGGGATCCATCAGTGTATTAAAAGTCACAATTTTCCTTTGAAAAGGGTATGGGAGATGATCAAGGCAGGAAGACGAATTTTTCTTGATACATGTAGTCCTCACAGATATACCTGGATTTGGAGAGGATAGAATAACCAAATGAATTGAATTTACACAGTTTAGAAGAGAATTATTCCATTCTAGCAAACAACTTCCTTATGCTCTCCCTGAATTCTATTTTAACAGAAGTCTGAAACCTACTTATGCATAAACTTTATTCCATTTAGAGATTCAGATTCATTTTTAGGATTGGACTGAAGAATAAATCATTGATATTGTTTGCAGACTCATTCTTTATCATTTATTCCCTCTACAATTCACTTGCAAAGAGATTAAATTCAGTTGGTTTTTATATGAGAAAGAGATGTCTCTTTATTCAATTAAGGAATGTTTATTCTGAAGAGATTTTGATATGATTATCAAATGATTGCAGTTGAATTAGGTAAGGATGCTTACTGAAAGACAGATATTTTTAAATTGTAAAGCTCTGGAGTCTTTAGACTTTTTTTTTTGCGGTACTGGGGATTGAACCCAGGGGCATTCTACCTCCGAGCTACACCCCCAGCCCTATTTTTTATTCTTTATTTTGAAACAGGGTCTCACTAAGTTGTGGAGGGCCTCACTAAGTAGCTGAGGCTGGCGGTGAACCTGCGCTCCTCCTGGCTCAGCCTCCCAACTACTGGGATTACAAGCGTGCACCACCAGGCCAGGCTGTCTTTAGACTTTTAAACTATCATCAGCTTTGGACAGAAAAGAAATTCTTGAAGAATTTTATACTTATTGGCCATATTTTCTGTGTCCAATTTACTACTTGGTTATGAATTAAACATTTTTGGAAACTGCCCCAAATTCTTAGTGTCCCAAAGTTACCTTAAAAATGTATCAAATTGATTATTTTTAAATGTACCTTATTTAGTAATGAAATATAAGTGTGCCTTGATTTTGAAAAACCGAGGGCTTCAAAATCCAAATATATAAACATATAAGATAGGTAATAATAAGGATAGTTTTCTTTATTAGAGAATTTACCACTATTCTCTTTCAAATACTAGTTTTCTTTACTGCACGTATCATTATTTATTTATAGATATTTATCTGCAGGACATACAATTTGCTAGTAAATTTTTTATTTTAATTTTGGGAGCAATCCTCTTTGAAGATCAGTCCAAAATGACAGCAAAGCATCTGTGGTATTCAAATTTAGTGTAATGGGAAAATAGGATGTGAGTTAGAGATGCTCAGTTGCTTGACTCAGGGTTTAGGAAAAGTCAGTTATGTAAAATACCCCTAGTGTTGCTTTTGCAATTAGAAATAATAGCTTATTACCTGGGCTTTAGTTCTAGATATTGTACTCACTAGAAATGTCTTATAATCTTAAAAACCCTATCGTTTATTTTAAGGGAAAAATAAATATCCAGTAATTCTAAAGTGATATTTAATTATAGATGAAATATATAATTGAGATATAATTTGCCTTACATTTGCACAGGAAGCTTATCTGTGTTGTGGTTATGTTTATTTTATTGATTGACCAATTCTTTAATATCATAAACATGTAATAAGGTGCCAGGGTCTATGATCCATGCTGGAGACCTGAATGAATAAGGCATGGTCCTTGGACCTGAGGATCTTAGAGTCTTATGTGTTCAGGAGAACAAGCAAGATCAGTGAGTGCTACAGGAGCTGACAGCTGTTGGCTCGAGCATCCTGGGGGCACGTAGGTTAAAAGTACCAGGGTTTGTAACTTGAGAATATTATGTTGCTAATAAGCATCCATACCAGATCAAATGCTTCCCGAGTGGTTAGACCAGTTCTGTGGGGACTGAGGGTTTAGGTGAGGAAAGTCTTTAAACCGGGTGTTAGGTGGATGAGGGTGAATGGCAGAGTAGAGGAAGCTTGCATTTGTGGGGGATCCTTCAAGGGTTGTGGTCCACACCTTGTTCCCTGTCTAGGGACTGTAGCCACTCTTGGGCAGAATGTATGCCCATTTTTTGCAACAATTAACTATCTTCATAAAGTTTTATTGAAGCTGAAGCTCCATAATCTATAGTCAAGTCAAGGAGTGAGTTTGCATTACTCTGGTTCTGAGCCTTTCACTACCCACTTACTTGTGGTAGCTGAGCTTCCTCTGTGTGGGCTAGGCATAGACTGTTTTTTCCATTTCAACTTGCTTTCCCCAAGTTGAGTTTCCTAGGTCTGGATCATGTTAAAGATGTCCATCTATCATTGCCATCATCTCTTTAAAATGTCTGCTATAAAACATTGCTCATTTTTAAAAAGCCAATTGAAGCCAGCCATGGTGGCATGTGCCTCTAATCCTGGCTACTCCAGGGGATGAGGCAGGAAGATCACAAGCTCAAGGCCAGCCTGGACAACTTAGTGAGATGCTGTCTCGAAATAAAAAATGAGAAGGGCTGGGGATATAACTCAGTGGTAGGGGGCTTCCCTGGCATGCTCTTTGCTCTGGGTTCAATCCCAGTACTGGGGTGGGGGAGAGGGAGAAAATGAGTTGAAATAAAAGTGAGTTGGATATGAGATTCAAGACTTGGAATTAATTCCATCCCTAGGACCAGGGGTGGTTTTGGTGTCATTTGTAGGTGGAGGCAGACATTGTGCATAGGATAGGCTGATACATAGACTGTGCATTGACTTGCAGGGAAATAATTGTGCAATTTCACATTGCTTAGAAATAAACTGACAAATAATTTCTTAGGTTAGAGAAATGCGTAGAGGGCATGATAGTCTTCTGTGTTCTGTTTCAACCTGAGGACTGTTCACCAACATTTTTCTTGACTATCCCTCCCTGGTATGTACATTTTCCTTGTCCTAACAAGGCAGATTGACCTCATTGGTTTCAGTGCAGGTTTAGCTGCCCACGGCTTGCAGTACATCGTGCATCCTAGACTGTGTAAGCCTTCTCTGCTTTTATGGATTTGTTCCTTCTCCACCCATTCCACCTTCCTACCCCTACCCCCAGTAAACATTCATTCTCATGTGTTTGGTGATTTCCTTGGAAATAAAAGTACCATTATAAAATATAGTGTTGCTGGGAGAGTAGTGCAGTGGTAGAGTATTTGCCTAGCATGACAAAGCCCTTGGTTCAATTCACTGCAAATAATAATAATAATAATAATAATAATAATGATAATAATAATAATAATAATGTATGGTTATAGTATACACAAATGGCATTCTGCTACATAATGAGTGAGATACCGGGGGTTTCTAGTTCAGTAAGGCAACAATCATCTCTTTAAAATATCTGTTCTTGGGCCGGGCATGGTGGTGCATGCTTGTAATCCTAGTACTTGGGAGGCGGAGACCGGAGGATCTGGGTTCACGGCCAGCCTCAGCTACTTAGTGAGGCCCTCCACAACTTAGTGAGACCTGGTTTCAAAATAAAGTATAAAAAATAGGGCCAGGGGTGTAGCTTGGAGGTAAAAAAAAAAAAAAAACACCCCTGGGTTCAATCCCTGGTACCGCAAAAAAAAAAAAAGTCTGTTCTTTTATTAAAAAGTGGTAAAACCAGGCACCACAAGTACTCGTGGCAAAGTAGACACAAGCTAATCTATACATGGCCTTTGATGTCATGCTAAGGAATTTGGACTTTATCCGTTGGCCATAGTTATTGAAGAGTTTTAAAATGAGAATGACAAAATCAGTTTTAAGGCTCAAGCTTACTTTGACAGCAGTGTGGAAGATGACTTGGAGCAGTGTCTATATAAATGCTAAGCTAGGCACTTAGTACATAGGAATTCCTTAACAACAACAGCTAATATTACTGCCCATGCTTCAATAATCCCTTTCCTGTTGAATATATTATAGCTTTAAGAGTAAGAATACATTCTGACATATTTCTTTAAGAAAAATTCTAGTGAATTATAAAAATTTATTGGTCTTTTTATACTAGTTGAACTATAATAATATTTGTAAATGTTTCATTTCTGGCATATAAGACATGTATTTGCATTCATTTGAGATGATTTATCTAGTTTTCTGGGCTGTGGACATGATGAGTCCCCTTAGCTATGTTCAGTTGACAGCAATGTTGAGCACCATTCCCACCGACACAAGACAGATGTCACACATACCCATTCCAAGAATGCCAGTGTAACGCACTGGAATTTAAATAGTGGGATTGATGTGCAGAGAGAATGTTATTAAAGAATATGATACCATTACTCTTTCTATAGTCAGAGCATTCCTAGATGAATAAGAGAACCTTTAGAGCCCCTCTTATAACCTTCTTTCACCCTTTTTATTTCAAGGGGATGCAGTATCCGTTTAGCTGGTATCAGCTTATAATTATGTCCAGGGCAAAAAGGAAACAAATTCTAGTTCCTCTTCCTTGGATTTTCTAAAATTGGTTGATGGAGGGGGCTGCCTGCTGCCATGTGGCAGTCACCACCTGCATTGCTGCTGGCTTTGGAGAGGACTTCCTGAGAGGGAGGGCTGGTATTAGCATACTTTTTGGCTTGTCTTCTACCCCTGTGATTTCTGTTTGAAGATTTATTGATCTTTGTATGGACAAACTCTAAATACACGATAATTTATTAATGGACCTAATATTCTCTTTGGAAGGAAAGGGGGTGCAGAGAGGGTGCAAAGTCTACATAACAATGGAGACACCAGTGTGCCTTGGACAGCTTGTGACCTCCCACGGATGTGCAGGGGAATTTCCAGGCCGCACAGAGCCAGCATCACACCCTCTGTTCATGTGGCAGAGTTGTCATTCAAAGGAAGATCGAAGGATTCTCTGCTGTTCTTGGGAAGGTTCTCAAAGCCTGACAATCATAAATATTATTATATAAAAACATGTTTTCTGTCTGCTTGGCTGTCATTCCAGTAGAGAAGCAATGTGGATGATATGTCAGTCTTCTCAATCTTCAGTAGCAGTGAGGAGTAGTCTTAGGTTGGGATTAGATTGTTCTGTTTACTTTCTTAATTTTGTTTCTTTAGTGTTTTTTTAATATGCCAACTCTTTTGGTATATTCAGAAAGCCAGATTACAAGTTATGACATTTTTAAGAAAAGACAAAGAACTAAAAATACGAGATGTTTTTCTGTCCTAGAAATATTAATCTTTTTTTTCTCTAAGGCAAAGTAAATTTCTTGACTTTCTAATTGTGAGTTTTCATATAAAGAACTTGTTCATTACAGGAAATACCTTCATTTCAGGGTGATATCCCCTGCAACATGGCACAGATACATCTTGTGCAGCTGGGTGCTAGGATTTTAAGACTAGAGTGGGGACTCCTTGTAGCTGCCAGAGGATCCGGGGTTAAGGGATCACCAAATAAGCCAGATATTATGGTGAGTATAGGCATAGGCTCTAACACTAGAGAGAAACAGATTCAAGTTCCTGATTTACCTCTTACTAATTGTTCAACCTTGAGCAAGTAACCTCTCTGGGCTTCCTTCTTTTCATCTGTAAAATGGGCATTAAAATAGCCAGCTTATAATGCTCCTCTGAGAATTAAATGACACAACACGTAATGAGAATGACACAAAGCCTGGTCTAGAGAAATTGCTTATTAAAATAAGTGCAAGATATTATTGTGTTCCAAGAGGCCTGTATTTGTTCATATTTTTCATGATTCTAACAGCCTCAATATCCAGAGACTTCCTTGAATACTCCTTATGAAATATTTTGGAGTTTCTAGTGGCACCTAGAAATCTCTGGGCACAAATGAATGATATTTTAATAAAGTATTTTATCAAGGAATAGAGAATGCAATAACAAAATGATCTGACAAATAGATCACGTATTTTGGCTCTGCATGGTTGTTTCTATTCAAGACACTTCATTTTCTGATAAATGTTTTGCTATCTTGTTTACTGCTGGATGGCCTGGGAAATTCTTCCATACGTTATTTCAGTTTCAATTTAAATGCATTTGGGTGAGCTCTTGGCCAGAGTTCTTTTCAAAAAGAAAACTATTAATTGACCTCAAAATTGAAAAGCAAAAGGAAAGACCACTGTTTGCACAGTTAGAAATATTTGCTAGCATTAGCTTTTCAATTGATTAGGGAGAAAACAATGACCTATTTCAATTTTATGTAGTCTTTGGCTGGTGTGCTTTAATGAATATTGATCCATTCAGATTAATTTGAAATATTGACATTGTAGGTGTTGGACAGGACAGGGGTAAGCTCATTTATTATGAGTCATTGCCTCTCTGATTAGGTTAGTCCTCACTTGGAATTCTGAAATCAGATAAAGTAAGGAAGAATGAAGGAAATTAAAATCCATTCAACTCCACTTATGTGCCTGGGACTGTGTTGGAGCCTCTCACGTAAACTATCTAATTTAATCCTCATGACAGTCTTAGTTGTTGAAGATTATAATCTATATTTTTTTGTGTGTATAAAGAAACTCTAAACCTCATTCTTATGTCTTTTCCTCTTAGACTTACACTCACAAATCCTTTTCTTCCCAAGGTGCATTGGAGGAGCTAAATAAATGTTAGCTTGGAAAGAAGTGATTTTCTATTTGGTAAAGTGTAGACAAATTTTGCCATGTTTTGTTAAGAAGGCTCATTCTCAGTTTTTCCCAGTCTGGACCCAGTGGAAGCTGCTTCTGCTAGATAATTTGATTGTCACCGGAATGATTGCAGAGTTGCAGTGCTATAGCCAGAACCCTTTGTGTCTAAGTTACACAGGCCTCGGTTTTTCTCAGCAGGCAGGTCAGTGATCCAGGATTAGAGAAAAAGAGGGCACAAAAGAGCTTCTGGTATTATCTTTTTTGACTCATTGCAATAATTTGATGCCATTTCTAATTAATGTAGGAAGCCAACTTGGTGGCTACATTGCATCCATTCAGCATTTTAGGACAACTCAAACTATTTCATGACCTTAAGCAAACATTATTACTAACAAAGAGGAAATTGACATTCCTCCAAGGATTTTCAATAATCTCTAATCACATCAAAGCCCTGGCTTATGGCCTAATACTCTTAATCCTTTCCCCCAACTTCCCTTGGCCACTGCCACTCCACAGTAACAGGGCAGGAGAAGTCACCAGGGCCCTAGGGGAGGTAAAGGATCAGCTCAGCTCCTTTCCTGTGGCGGGCTTTTGCAGTTACTGTTTGGGGCACTTTGTGATTGCCACTGTCCCACCTAGCTGTTCTCCACCATTAAGTCCTACCCCACAGACTTTTGCCCACGAGGCTCAATCTGACATTTGGAAATACACTTTGACTTGTAACCACTCTTTCCTTCTTTTCTTCTTTGAAGATTAGGGCACCTGAGATGACTTTTTGTTTTAACTCTGAGACTCTAATAGATGTTGACTGATCTCCCTCCAGCTCTGAGGACTAGACCTTTAGCTTTTTTTTTTTTTTTTTTTTTTTGCGGTACCGGTGATTGAACTCAGGGGCGTTCTACCTCTGCGCTACACCCCCCGCCCTATTTTGTTATGCTTTATTTTGAAACCGGGTCTCACAAAATTGTGGAGGGCCTCACTAGGTAGAGAGAGAGAGAGAGAGACAGGGTCGAGAGAGAAAGAGAGACAGAGAGAGAGAGAGACAAAGAGAGAGACAGAGAGCTGAGGCTGGCTGTGAACCCATATCCTCCGGTCTCTGCCTCCCAAAGTACTGGGATTACAAGCGTGCGCCACCACGCCCGGACAGACCCTTAGCTTTAAATGGATGTTGAAGTAAGAGCGTGACGATTCACAGAAAAGTCTCCTCCACAGTTTGGCCATAGTGTCATGCTTGACCTGAGAACGCCAATATGTTTTCTTATGTTAAATTATAGTTAGATCCCAAGAGAAAAAAAAAGGGATAGACACTGTAGTTTCTGAATATTTTTGCCAACATTGATAAATCGCTGGGAAAAGGAATCTATAATTTCAATTAATATTACATTTTCAGAAATAGGCAGAACAATATTCTAATGTTTCACAGCTATTGGAATATCGCCTGGAAAACCAAGTGAGAACAAATCCAGATCAAAAAGTGAAGATATTTTACCTCCACAGTAAAATTTCTTTGTTTTTGTAATTGGACCCTGACCTGATTTGTTTTGAGGATAGGATTATTTTGAAATTTCTAGCTAGTTTAAGTTTTCTTTGCTTTTGACTCAAAAGTCAAATGCAGGAAAACTACTGCAGAGACATTAACAAAACAAAACAACAAGAACCTGTTCCCATAGAATAGGAAATCCTGCCCAAAACACAGAAAAGCTCAGAATCAAAGAGACCTCAGGCTTCCCTTTTCATGAAATCTGACATCAGCAAGATGGAAGAAATCTGCCTATGCTTTAGATTAGAAAAAGTACTAGGAAAATTTCTACCTGGAAACTGAACCAGGTTGGGGGGAGGCTTGTGAAACTGGGACAGGCCGATGCAGGGACCAGATATACCAAAAAATGAAAGTAAGATTTCAGAATTAACATTGTATAGTGATTTGAAGCAGTTTAGGTTAGCTTCAAGATGCCCATCTGAGCTTAAAGGTTGTATTTAGTAGACTTGTTTCAGAGTATATTATTGTCAATTTCCCTAAGTATGCAATTGGTATAAAATCACGATAAAGACTGTTTTAAGAAAGAGTATTTTTGAGTTTTCAGAAGAGAATAAGCAATATTTATTTATCTTGAGCTTGGCCCCTAAGGATTATTATATTATGTTTGTTAAATAAATGAAAAAGATCATATGCATCATCCAATAAACATAACACAAACTATGTGCATAAAGCGTTTCAGAGCCTACAAAGAGTTAGAACTTATCTTTTGTGATCCTTACAATGACTCCTGAAGGTAAATAAAGCCAAAGTGATTATGCCACTTTTCTAGATGAGAAATCTGATAGTTGGGGGCCAAATTGTTTGCCTTTGATCAGGACCAGCTTCGGGTCATGTGATCTGCAGTTTCATGGGTTCCTGGGCAGGAAGCGCTCTGCGCTTGGTTGAACACTCTGCTGTGGCCATGTCAAAATTCTCAATACCTTCTGAGAATGGGGACCTGTATTATCTAAAGGCAAAGTTTACATTTTCTTTCTAATTAAACATAGATTCCAACTTCTTAAAAACCAGTGGAGTAAAATATGTTTAAAGGAAATTACTTAATATAGTGAAAGAATTTCTTTTAGTAGAGTGCATGAAGACAGGTTGCTAAGAAAGAGGGTCAGATTTTTACCACCTGCATAGAGAACTGAATTTACACATTAATCACTTTATACCTTGGCTTTTTATTTATGACAAGAAGATACTTATTAAAAGTAGTGGTTTAATAAGCATATTACTTAATTTAGTAAATGCATTAGGAAGAAGTACAGTATCTATGACATAAAATGGCTTACTAAGTAATGGCCTAAAAAAGTGATCAAACTTTCCATATTTCCATATTTGGATTTCAAGTTGGCAGAGTGTACGGGTAGCTGAATCACAGTTCTTGATGATCCACATGGCTGTGCAATATCCCTGTGCCAGTCCCAGAAACTGTCACATAATAAAATCCCATGTATGATTTGTGTTTTTGGGAAGGAGTAAAATGAGGCTCATCGAATACTGTTTATAAAGCATTAGATTCTTTTAGGACTGAATGCTTTAACATAACTGTATAGAATAGTTCTTTCATTCCCAGATAAACTGTGTTTCCTAAGGGGGGAGGTATTATGATTGACTGGGGGTGGGTGAACTGATAAACTGGAAATACCAACCTCTGCTATCAGTTTATGGCAGTTCAACTCAGACAACACTGTCCAGAAAAGCAATGCCATTTCTCATTGCAGGCTGACTTAAACTGTGATGAAATGTCACTAATGGAACACATCTTCTGGCCTTAATGAAATAAACAGATGATTTAATTAACAAAGAGAGTTGGCTGTGACCTGATGGAAAAAAATACAAACATCTGAAAGAATTAATATGAGGATAATCATGTAGGTAACACCTTAAATCCTGAATAGATTAGAAACAACATGATTTTATCAGTTTTGTTATGACACATACTGTTAATAAAGATGGAAAACAGCAAATAGGTATATATGGAATTTATGCTGTATTTTTTTCTTTGATAACAATATTCTCCCTCTTTCCCTTCTTCCCTTCCTCCTTCGTTGCCTTTCTTCTCTTCATATAGGTTTTAAACATTGTTATAATAGAAGTAGTAAAGCATAGAGAGCTATTATTTAATCCTTTTTAGTTCTCCAATTTAGTGTTGCAGGCCTCCTATATGAAAGGCACTGGCTGCTCACAGGTGCTTCTCCGTAAGCCGCACTGGAGACACATGTGAACTCAGCTAACTCAGATACAAGGCAATGGGCAATAAGCTCTAATGGCTGGCATGGATACAGAGAAAGAAGTGATTAATTTATCAATTGAAGAGCCAGGCATGGTGGCACTTGCCTGTAATCCCAGTACTTGGGAGGCTGAGACAGGAGGATCACAGGTTTGAGACCAGATTCAGCAACTTAGCAAGACCTTCAGCAACTTAGTGAGTCCATGTTTCAGAATACAAAAAAAGAAGGGCTAGAGGTGTAGCCTGGAGGTGGAACACCCCTGAGCTCAATACATAGTACCACACACGCACACACACAAAAGTATTGCGGTTTCATGGCCCATCTGGATAGATAGCCACTAGAAGCCACGGGACTCAATAAGTCCTGAGACACAGAGCAGAGATTTAAAGTCAGTCTCAGCTCTGCCTTTTTTCAACTATCTTTTTGAGCAAGACATTAACTTCTCAACCTGTAGTTTCTTTATCAACTTTATATCACAATACCTACTTTTCTTTGCTGGCGAGTATCATGTCAAGTTACTCAATTTAATATTTTAAGTATTTCCTGAACTCTAGCTATATGTGGCAGGTATAGAAATTTAGTAGAATTCTCCCCGAATCCAAGGAGTTCCCGGTCTCTAATAAAAATTGCAAGTTCTAATGCTTACAAAAGCCATGCCTGGCTGGGTGTGGTGGCGCACACTTGTAATCCCAGTACTTTGGGAGGCGGAGACCGGAGGATCCG
>PVJS01024924.1:0-28285 GCA_004027185.1 Glis glis
CACACACACACACACACACACACACACATACTGATTGTTAACACTGGATCTATACAGCTGCTCTACATTGATTGCAGCTGCACCTGGTCACATCACATAGGGTTGATAAGTCCGAAGGTTAAGTCCCACCGAAGGGGAGCTGTGGTCTCAGCCCCTGCCCTTCCCCATGAAGCACCTAGATCTTCCCCAGTCTCCAATTAGAGTACAAGAGCTTCAGGCCCTTTAATATGACTAGAGCAACTAGCACCAGAATCACTTTCAAGAACAATGCCTGTGGAAAGCCCCATCTCTTGATAGGGGCTACCACTCACATAGTAGGAGTAACCACAGAGGTTGCATACCATGTACTCTGCTGCCTACACTACATCTGCCTGATGTTCCAGTGTCTCCCTGCTCTTACCAGACTTGCAGAGAGAGTGAATCATTTCTACTCTGATACAGAATTCTAGTATCCAAATCCATGAATCACAACCAAAACTAAGAGAGATTACACTACAGAGTCTAGTTGGAGATAAACTCAATATTACACAACAGACTGATACCCCGAGACATGCTGCCAGAAGAAAACCTCATACTGTGAGGGCCGCCACATAAAAGAGAGATATCCATCCCTGCACAAATATAAACATTGAAACACAAGAAATATGAAAAAAACATGGTGTTACATCACCTTCTAAAGTTCCTATCTCTGTAGTAATAGATTTCAAAGATATGGAAGTAGATGATATGCTTGACAAAGAATTCAAAAGAATGATGTTTTTAAAATCTCACTGAAATCCAAGAGAATAAAAATAAATAGTTGAATGAATTAAAGAAAATCATGTGGTAGATGAACGAGCAATTCGATAAAGAGAGGGTTTTCTAAAAAGAACCCAACCGAAATCTTGGAAATGAAAAGCTCAAAAAGTCAGATTTAAAAAAGCAAAACTCAGTTGAATGCCTCAACAAAAAAAACCAGATCAATCAAAAGAAAGAATTTTGGAGTTTGAAGACAAGTCTGATGAAATATTATATTCAGACAGCACAAAAGAAAAAATAAGAATGAAGAGAACATACAAAATTTCTGGGATACCATTAGAACATCAAACGTTTGCATAATCAGCATACCAGAGAGAGAAAAATTACATGCTGAAGGCATAGAAAACCTCTTCAAGTGAAATAATAGCAGAAAATTCCCCAAATCTTAGGAAAGACATAGACATACAGGTTTGGAGGAATTTAAAATCCCAAATAGACAATATCAGAAAAGAAGCTTGCCATGATATATTATAGTTAGATGGCCAAAAGTACAGAACAAAAAAAGAACTGTACAAAGAATCAATTAAATTAAGAGTTGACTCTTTTTGAAAAGATAAACAAAATTGACAAACCTTTAGTTAAACTAACCAAGAAAAGCAGAGAGATAACACAAATAAATAAAATTAGAGATCAAAAAGGAAACATCACAACAGTTACCACTGAAACTCAAAAGATAATTAGGAAATATTTTGCCAATAAATTGGAAAATCTATTGGAAAATAAATTGGAAATGGATGAATTTCTGGACCCATATGACCTACCAAAATTTAATGAAGGGATATAAAAACTCAAACCGATTGACCACAAGGAATAAAGTAATAAAAAGCAGTACTAAAAAAGTTTTTCAATAAAGAAAAGCCTAAGAACTGATGGATTTACTGCTTAATTTTACCAGACTAGTACTACTTAAATTATTTCATAAAGTATGAAAGAATGAGCCCTTCCAAACTCCTTTTACAAAGCCAGTACTATCCAAAACCTGACAATGATACAACAAAGAAGAAAACTATAGTCCAACATCTCTGATGAACTTAGATGCAAAAATCCTCAAGAAAACACTCACAAACTGAATTCAACAGCATATTAAAAAGATCAAACATGATGAACCAATTGGTTTTATTTCAGAGACACAAGAATGATTCACTGTATGCAAATTAGTAAACATAATACACCACATAAACACACGATCATCTCAATAGATGAAGAAAAAGCCTTTGATAAAATTCAAACTTGCTTCATGATAAAAGCCACGAACAAATTAGGTATAGAAGGATCATACCTAGACATAGTAAGGGCTATATAGGACAAATCCATGGCCAATATTATGCTGAATAGGGAAAACTGTAAAGCATTTCCTCTAAAATCAAGAACAACACAAGAGTGTTCACTCTAAACACTCTTATTCAATATAGTTAGTACTTGATATTATAACCAGAGTAATTAGAGAGACAAGTGAAAGAAATAAAAGGGATACAAATAGGACAGGAGGAAGGCTATTTATCCCTGTTTTCAGATGGTATGATACTATACTTAGAAAACCCTAAAGACTCCACCCAAAGATTCTTAGCACTAATAAACAAATTCAGCTAAGTAGCAGGATACAAAATCAACACACAAAAATCAGTAGCCTTTCTGTATACTAATAATGAACTTGATAAAAATGAAATTAGGAAATCAGTTCCATTCACAATAGCCTAAAAAAGAAACCCTAGGAATAAATCTAACCTAGGAGGTAAAAAAAAACTTTTATAAGAAAAAATAAGAGGAAAGAAATTGAAGAAGACACTAGAAGATTAAAAGATCTCTCATGTTCATGGATTAGGAGAATTAATATTGTTAAAATGGCCATACAATCAAAAGAGATTTACAGATTCAATGCAATCCCAAAATACCAAAGACATTCTTCATAGAACTAGGAAAAAATTCTAAAATTTGTATATAAACATAAATGACCCCAAGTAACCAAAGCAATCCTGAGCAATATGACAAGGCTGGAGGCATCAAGATACTTGATTTCAAAACATACCACAGAACCATAATGGCAGCAGCATGGTACTAGCATGAAAACAGAAATGTAGACCAATGGAACATAAAAGAAGAAACAGAAATAAATCAACACATCTCCAGCCAACTTATTTTGGACAAAGGTGCCCAAAATAAAACATTGGGGAAAAGACAGCCTCCACAACGGTGCTTGGGAAATTGGATATCTACATGTAGACAATTAAATCTCTCACCCTGTAAAAGAATAAACTAAAAATGGATCAATGACTTTAATATAAGACCTCGGATGTTGAAATTACCAGAAGAAATCATAGGGAAAACACTTCATGACATTGGAACAGGCAACAGTTTTCAAAATAGGACTCCAATAGCTCAGGAAACAAAAACAAGAATTGACAAATGGGATTACATCAAATGGAGAAAGTTTTGCCCAGCAAAAGAAACAACCAACTGTGTAATGAGGCAATCTTCAGAATAGGTGAAGATATTTGCCTTATATTAGGATGGCATAATATATAATCATGTAGAGCTGTTGCAGTGATTAGCCCTAGTTTCTCACTATAGTCCCAGGAAGCAGATAAGACTGGCATTAACTCTCATTTTACGTAGAAGAATCAAAAGTCACATTCAGAGGAACACATAGTTGAAATTCAAGGTCTTTTTGTTTAACTATTGATCCACTATTCTTTTCTTCATACTATTTTTCTCAATTCTCTGTTTTCCCTTAAGGACAATTTAAAATATTTTTCTCAATTCCTTCCAACATGAGCTGAGTGATTAAATCAAAGAGATGAACTAAAAAAAACCCCCAGAAAGTTAAGTAACTTAAAATTACAAGGAATGTTTGATTTCGATCTTTCAGGTAACCCATTTACTTATTAAGTCATGAGGGCTTTTGAAGCTTGACACAATTGTCCAGGATGACTGGGTAGAACATGGCAGTCCCTTTTCCCCTTCATCTTCGGCCAGCACATTGGATTACTCCTTTGCCAGCTAGTGAGGCAGGCATGTTGGGACATTGTACAGACAGGAGCCAAAAGATCTGGTAGAGGAGAGAGAGGAGACCCTGAGGCTGCAAGAAGAGGCCCTGAGTTCAAGTCCCATATGAACTCCCAACCCACTAGGGAGCCTCAACAAATCATTTATCCCTTTATGCCTCACTTTTCTCGCCTCTTGAGTATGGGTATTTGAATAGGTAATTGCTGAAGTCCCTCCCAGCTTCTCAAATCCTTTAATGGCCCGAGCTCATCCTCTCTCTGTCCATATGACTTTGGACAAGTTGGGTTTCAGTTTCCTCATCGGTAATCTGGAATTAGTAATAATTGTCCTGATTATCTCTCTGGATGGGCAAATGCATAAAAGAGAATACTAAATATGAATGCCTTCAAATATAAGATATACTTTTTAACTTGTAAATAATTTTTGCCATTAAACAATTAGAAAAAAATTAAGATCAGCAAGTGAAAAAAATGCTTGTATTCTTCATAAATCCCTTAATGGGTTAAATGCTTGGACATCTGGTGAAATATTAGCCTCAGCTGTTTAAGTGACATCTTCTTGGGTCAAATTTCTCTCCTCTCTCCAGTCCATCTGCTCACAGCTTGTCATGATAAACACTTCTGAGTTACAAAGCAAAGAGTACACAGCAACAAGAGAGGGACAGCATCTTGGATCTTGACTAGACAATAATATCAGAGCAAAAACTCACCCAGACATCTACCCTTCATCCCCCCACCCCACCCCACACTGCTTATCCACCCCCTGCCTACCCTTCTCTGCCTTGTGTGTTTCAGCAACATGTCAGGCAACAGAAAAGCTGAAGGTAAGAAATCAAAGCCATCCATAAGTGATTGAAAAGAAGAGAGAGGCCTAATGGATAAGAATAATGCCAGGCAGAAAATCTAGGTGTCACCTGCCCTTGGTTCATTGAAAGTAGAATAGGCCATGTGATTACTGCTCCCCAGAACAGAACCATCTCAATGTAGTGTATTAAGGATCAGGGCACTTGGCCTATCTGGACAGTGCACTGATTAGTTCTGATACTTTAGAAAAAACTACTGGATGGTCAGCCTCAGTTTCCTCATTTCTCATAACACTGCTGTCATCAGGCTTAAATTTTAAAATATCTCTGTCAGATTTTGGCACATAGTGGGTAGTAAACATTTATTTGTTGACTCTGAATCTGGTATACAGGTAAGAGTACCATACTGATAAACTCTTGGATGCCCAGTTGAGGACTTTGATCTTTTAAATTTCTGGGTGTGATCTATAGTTTCAGAGCAAGGGAATGTAATCTTCAGAGCTGGGACTCAGATTCCTAGTTGTGTTTTTTCTTATAGAAAATAAGAAGATTATGTAGATGCTCTATAAATTTCCTCCTTGATGTTCTGAGAGTCCATATGCCATTCTGCTCCCTTAAATATTTAAAGCCATTTAAAGTCAAATTGTTCTGTCATTCTGTATACATTCTGTATCAATGCATATTTTCTCAAAAGCCACTTTCTTCAGCCTTGAAGTTACTAACAAGAAAACATGCCCTCAGTAGTAATTAGATAGATTATGATGCATCAGTACAATGCTAATAATTATTTTTAATGGTACAATTTCAGATGGTAATTTTTTAAAAAAATTATCCTTGACTATAGTTTCTTATCCCTCTCCCCAAAATATTCATTCCTGTGTAATAAAAAAAACAAAGAAAGAAAGGAAGTTTTGTCCAAGGCACGAGGAAATGAAAGAATGATGCTATAAAAAATCAGAGGACAAGAGCCAGGTGTGATGGCACACACCTATAATTCCAATACTTGGGAGACTGAGACAGGAGGATTGCAGATTTGAGCATAGCCTCAGCAACATTGGGAGACTCTCAGTTACATAGTGAGACAAAACAAAATTTAAAAAGGGTTGCAGTGTAGCTTAGAGGTAGAATGTCCCTGGGTTCAATCCCCAGTACCAAAAAAAAGAAAGACTCAGTACTTACTATGTTAGGTGCAAATAAAGTAACTTTGCCTACAAGTTCATTCTTTATTGATAAAGTCATTGGCCACCCCACCTTGGAAGGAAAAAATATGCTCATTCTATATCAATCACCAAAGGGATCTGCATCTTCTTTCTCTGACTTTACTTAAATACAGTATCTCTTATTCATCTGACCAGCAAACACTACAGTGTACCCACCATGTCCCAAGTGTGATGGGACACATAAATAAGATGCACTCTGCTTTCAAGGATATGAAGTACTGGAATTGTCACATGCTTCTGGTGGGAGAATAAATTGGCAAACCCACTACAAATAAAACATTAGCTGTTACACTTAAAGGTGTGATTGCATATTTTAGGACCCAGCATTTCCACGCTAGATGAAGCTCTTGAACATATGAAGATGTTGAATGTGTGCAACTAGAAGTCATACACAAGGATGTTCAGAATAGCATACTTTCCAGTAGAAATTGATGAACCAGAAGTGACTCAAATATACATGTGAATGAACTATGGCTGCCTGGATCAATACTAATGAATTTCGAAAACAGCGGTGATTAGAAAACTAGCTTCAAAAAAACCACATGGCTTCATTTATATAAAGATTGAAACAGTCAAAACTAGACAATATACTGATTAGGGGCACACATCTGTGGTAAACCACAAGGAAAAAAAGGAAAAGAGGAAGACTTAACATTTGAAAAATGAAGGGCACTTGTAGAACCTCAAAGGCATTGAGAATGCATTAGATATAGGAGTAATACTTATTTTATCTTTAATTCATGTAAGTATATTATAGTGTGTACATATATAGTATTTGTATATATAATAGTATTATAAGTAAAATAAAATAATATGCACAAAATTTGAATTAAATATATATGAACAATCTTGACCTCAAAGTCCAAATAAAATTTCTATCTTTTCTCTACTGGTATCATTGAAATTTTCCTATCCCCTTTGGATTGCTCTTCCTAATTTTTAAATTTTACCTGTATTATGAGGGCTTTCCATTCCTACCATATGTAGCGTGGTCAGGTACAGATCTTGTTATCTGGGGACTGAAGGTGTCTTGAATGTAAGGTTTGGATCTGTTCATTTCTGCTTTACCCATAGCAACAACCGTGGTAATCAACTGTGATACAATCCACAGATATCGGGATTTACCCTCAATAGTTTTGACTTCAAATCTTGATTTTATGACCTAAAACCAATAAGATATTGAGCATAAATTTCCACTTCTATGAGATGCTAGTGACCTGTACCTATCAGGATAAGAAACTTGGGATTTTCCTAAGAATTCACTGACATAATATTTCTTAATTGCATTATGAAATATTATTTGCATGCCTATTTGAGCCTTTGTACTTAGCAACTCCTGAACAAATACTTGTGGAATGATTTTGACAAAGTCTTACTTTATTATGTTTCAGGCCTCTGATCAATACACAGGGAAGAGATAATTTAGGAAGGGTGAAATGACTTGCCCCAGGTCCTAAAACATTCTGGAAGGAGCCACCCCAAAATACTGACTTCACTGAAAAATATGGTAGGAAAATTTCAACATTGGGCCTTTTTGAGCTACAAGAAGCTGTTGATCATTTTGCTTTCCAACTCCTTATGAGAGGGGAGCTATGAAAGGTCACCACAAATGGGACCATGTGGTATGAAAGCATACACTAAGACTTATGGGGAAGAACTAGGAAGTCAGTAAAGGATGCATGACAGATTTAGTAGCAATTGAAATAAACAGAGCCTGCTTTTACTTTGAAATGAAGTCACTATTTGTCAACACATTCCTAAAAATATAAAATTAGATGTTTTGGAGTCACTATTCTAAACAGTGCTAGAAAATTTTGAAAATTTAAATCCAGTTTTGTTAAAATATTTTAAAATATGTTATAAAGATATTTATTAGTGATTTCTGGAAAAATGGTTAAAGAGAATTAGATCTATTTAATTTTGGAGTATGTATAGTAAAATATCTACTTTGATTACCCTTTTTGTTTCCAATATACTTTAAGACATAATGCTTTACTTAAACATTTTTGAAGTGAATATTATAAATCCTACTCTCTGCAAGGCAGGTTAGACTGCAGACAGTGAGCAACAGACCCAGTTCTAATCTTATATTTACCAACTCAAGATTCACACCATTACATTTGACACACTTTTTACTTTCAACATTTGAATTGGATAAATCACCTCTTTAACAATCAGGTATCTTCTTCAATGTCAAAAATATGCCTGACACATATTAGGCATATAGTACATAATTATTGAATAAGCCAAATCATTTTTTCACTTAACACTTTTAGGACCTACTTGTGTTAGGCACCAAGGCAGAATCACAGGTTATCACTACACTCACAGACATGGAACAGTTTTCATCTTTTGTGTGTCTACTGTGAACATGAAACTGCTCTGACAGTTAACATTTCAAAGGTAGGAGATGAATTTTACTTCTTCTCATAAAAGGTGGGCCCCTTGATTTATTCCATTCTACAAAGGAGAGGCTATCAGCTTAGCAGCTGTGAATCAGAAATTAAAAAAAAAACCACAGCATTCATGTTTTAAAATATGACTCTCTAAGTATCAATCTAAGTGTCTTATTCATCTTTATAACCCCAAAGTGTCTACCACCATGTCTGTCACATAGTAGATGCTTTATAAATATTTGCTAGATAAGCTGAAGTCTTATGATCCTGATAAAATGTCCAGAGCCAAGAAATAAAACAAAGGAATGGAGTGTGTGTGTGTGTGTGTGTGTGTGTAGAAATCTTTTTGTTTTGAAATAATTTTAGATTTAAAGGAAAGTGCAATGGTAGTGCAAAGATAGCATTCTCATCTACCTCTTACCCAACTTCTCCTAATGTTAGTATCATCTCTATTTTTTATAATTACAAAACCAACATTAATTCATTGCCATCAGCCACACTTCAGATTTTATTTGGGATTTCCTGGTTTTTGTACTAGTTAAATACCACTCTTCTCATTATTTATCTAAAAGAATTTAAGCAAGCATACTTTATAGATATGTGCATACTTAGGTTTATCACAGCACAATTCACAAGGGCCAGTGTATAGAATCACTCTAGGTGCCCATCAACGAATGAATGGATAAAGAAAATGTATGTATATCCAATGGAGTTTTATTAAGCCATAAAGAAGAATGAAATTATGGAATTTGTGGGGAAATGAATAGAACTGGAGAGAATAAGCCAAATAAGCCAGACTCAGAAAGACAAATATTTCAATACTTTCTCTCATATGTGGAAGCTAGAGGGAAAAAAAGAAGGAAAGAAAGGACATCATGAAAGCAGAAGGGAGACTACTAGGATAGAGGAAGGAAATCAGGGGGAGGGAGGAGGGAAAGGTAAGGGGAGGTATTGGGGAGGGAAATTGATCAAATTATGTTATATGCATTACAAATATGCCACAGCGAGACCCATTATTTTGAACACTTATTATGCACCAATAAAAAAAAAGAAAAAGAAAGAAGCCCCCGAGTGATACATTCTGAGCTCCATTTGCATGCACTCAGGACAGCTACATGTAAATGAATAAAATATAAACACATAATTACTTATTAACAAGATATTCCTTTGTGAATGATTTGACAAAGGTGCTACGAACACACATGGGGGAATGCACAATCACTTCGATAACTCATATTGGGAAAACTGGATACCCACATGCAGAAGAATTCAATTAGATCCTTATCTTAGACCACATACAAAAATTCAACTCAAAATGGATAAAAGACTTAAATATAAAACCTGAAATTGTAAAAACACTAGAGAACACATCGGTGAGAAGGTCAATGGTATTAGTTTGAGAAGTGATTTTTTGGATATGATTCCCAAAACACAGGCACCAAAAGGAAAAGTAGGCACATGGGATGGCGTCAAACTAAAAAGCATGTGCATGACAACAGAAAATATTAACACAGTGTTGAGACAGTCCAGAAAAGGAGAGAAAATATTTGCAAACCACACATAGTGGAATACTATTCAACCTTTAAAAGGGAAACCCTGCCATTTTTGGTGACATGGATGAAACATGCCAAGTGAAACAGTACAGACACAGTAAAACAAGCATCACATGGTATGTGCACTCTACTAAAGCTGAACTCATAGAGTAGAGACTGGGGGAGGGGGAGGGAAAGAAAAGGTTAATTCAAGGGTAGAAAGTTTCAGATAGATAGGAGATATAGGTTTTTAGATCTGTTGCTCCACAGGGTGACTATAATAAATAATAATGTAATACATACAACTGTGAGTAAATTTTAATGACTCTGAGTAAATTTCAAATATGTTAATTATCTTGATTTAATCATTCCATGTTGTTTACATATATCAAAGCATCATACTGTAATCCATAAATGTATGAAATTATGCTTTGTTGATCAAAAGCAATATTAATAATAGTAAGAATTTTTAAATTCCTTTTAAATAGCCATTCTTTTTCAAATAAAACATAGTAAGAACATAGACTGTCATCTTCTGTACATCTCTCACACTGCAAATACCACCATCAGAAAGGAGTCTGAAAATCTCTTGTAGTTTAAAAATACCTCTTATTCAGCTGGGCATGGTAGCGCATGCCTGTAATTCCAGTACTTGGGAGGCTGAGACAGGAGAAAAACTGGTTACAGAACAGCCTCAGCCACTTAGTGAGGCCTTCAGCAACTTAGCAAGACCCTGTTTCAACATTATGAAACAAATTTTTAAAGGCCTGGGGGTGTAGCTCAGAGGTAGATTGCCCGTGGGTTCAATCCGCAGTACCAAAACACCAATCAACCAACCAACCAAACAAAAACAAAACCCCATAACAATAACAAAACAAAAACAAAAGCAAAAAATACCAGAATACCTCCTGTTCAACAGCAGCCAGAATACATACATTCTTCTCTTTTTCTTTGCAAATTCTGTTGAAATGACAGTATGGAAATGAAAAGAAATAGAAAACAGATAATAACAAAAAGAATGGAGAAGTATGGGAGATTTTAACAAATTTATGGGATATTGAATTTATGGATAGATGCAATATAGCAGACAAATATCTCTGCCCATGATACTTATGGGAGACAGTTTTCCTTGCAGAAGCTAGAAGTTTAAAGGTTAAATGATACAAATTAAAATTCTTTTGAAGCAACTACTCAGAGTATGAATTTCAGTTAAAAAAAAGGAGCAATTTCCTAAAGAAATTTCTATTCTTTAATTCCCAAAGAAAATACACCCTGGGATGGCTAAAGTTTCCAGTACAGGTGCTAATAGATACAGATTATAATCCTCTTTTTTCTTGCATTTATAAATTTCTTAGTTTAGAGGCACATATCTGACCCACATCTCAATACCTTAATGTAAAGACTGGCAATTGCTAAATACACTGAAATTTTTGTCAGTGTTCCATTCAGAAAAAAAAAAAAAAAAGCCCACCAGGACAAGAGCTCAATTTGCAAAAACAGGAGAAATCCGTACAGCCAAATAACAAGTGAGTGTCTCAGTTTTCTCTATGAATGGAAATAAAATAGCAGGAGATGTATGGGAACCACCTCAATAAAAGACAGAGACGAGAAAAGAATAACTGACCCCAAAAGCACAAAACTGACCTAGGAAAGAGTAATAATTGTTATACTTTATTCGTATTACACAGAATGTTGAGGGGTTATTTCATTTATGAAATAAGAACACAGACAAACATAAATCAGCAATTAAATAATTAAAAAAGCTGGACACTGGGGCATACAGCTATTGTAATCCCAGTACTTAAGAGGCTAAGACAGGAGGATTGCAGGTTCAAGGCCAGCCTTATCAACTTAGTGAGATCCTCAGCAATTGTTTCAAAATAAAAAATAAATAGGGCTGGGGGTCTAGCTTGGAAGTGGAGTTCTCCTGGGTTCAATCCCAGGTACCAATAAATAAATGAATAAATGATAAGAATTCCAAAGCCCTGCTGGGGATTAAAAACACATTCATAGGAATAAAAGCCCAATACAAGTATTTCAAAAAGTTCTAGAAAAAATATCAGAATGCAAATGTAAGGAAAAAGAGAAAATATGAGAGGAGATGGAAGAGACATGTTGAAAGTGGAAGTGAAGAACCCACTAAAGAAGTTTCTGAAAAAGGACATAATGGAGTTAAATTATCAAAGAAATAATAGAAGAACCAGGTTTGTTGGTGCACATTTGTAATCCCAGTACCTGGGAGGCAGAGACAGGAGGATCTCAGGTTCAAAGCCAGCCTCAGAATCTTAGTGAGGCCTTGTTTAAAAAAATAATAGAATAGGGCTGGGGGTATGGCTCAGAGGTAGAATGCCCCTGAGTTTCATCCCCAGTACCACACACACACAAAAGTAACAAACCAACAAAAGAAATAATAGAATATTTCATAGGGATTCAAGTGGATACCAGCCAGGCAGGGTAGAGCACTCCTGTAATCATAGCTACTTAAAATGCTGAGGCAGGAGGATTGTAGGTCAAGCCCAGCCTGGGCAACTTACAGAGACCTATCTCAAAATAAAATAAAAAGGGCTAGGAATGTAGCTCAGTGGTAGAGTGCCCCTGGGTTTAATCCCCAGTATTGCAGGGAGAAAAAACCCTGATTTCCAGTCTTTGTACTTAGAGGACTAATATAGTATATACAGAGAAGAAATAATTTAATTAATATACAAACCTACCTAAGCCCTTATAAATTGAGAATATAAAGGATAAAATCTTTTTTTTTTTTTTTGCGGTACGGGGATTGAACCCAGGGGCGTTCTACTTCCGTGCTACACCACCGGCTTTATTTTTTTTATACTTTATTTTGAAACTGGGTCTCACGAAGTTGCGAAGGGCCTCACTAGGTAGAGAGAGAGAGAGAGAGACAGGGAGAGAGAGAGAGAGAGAGAGAGAGAGAGAGAGCGCTGAGGCTGCCGCGAACCCGGATCCTCCGGTCTCCGCCTCCCAAAGTACTGGGATTACAAGCGTGCGCCACCACGCCCGGCTAGGAAAAAATCTTAAAATCTCAAAAGTATACAGAGAGAAAAGAAAGAAAAATATACCTACAGAAGAATGCATATGGGACTGACAGCAGACTTTTCAACATCAGCTTTATAAATGGGAAAGCAGTACAAATATACCCTCAAAATTGTAAGGGAAGATTATTTATAACAGAATTCTATATTCTGCCAAATTGTTGCTCCAGTGTTGCTGTAAAATAAATAAATTTTCAAGTAAATAATGAAAAAATGTGCACTACCATGCCTGGCTAACCCCAATATTTTATTTTTTATATTCCTTTGATGAACAAGTCAACTGATAACATACTCCAGGAAAAAAAAAGAAGGAAATGATGAAGAAAGAAGAAAATAAAGAATCCAGGAAAGAAAGGTTCTGATCTAGGAACACTAGAAAGTACCAGAATGATATTCTTAAAATAGACATAAAGGATAAGCAGTCATAATTGTAGTAAGATGTCATGAGGCCTAGTAGAGAGGATGTCAAGGGTGAGGCAAGAGTAATGGAATTCCATGCAATCCACTATGTGATTAAGAGCCTGGAAAATATGGGGATATAGTGAAATCATGTGTGTAACTTAGTTTTCAAAAACAAAGAGGATGCTAATAATGATAATAATAATAATAATTATAGCCGGGTGTGGTGGTGCACGCTTGTAACCCCAGTACTTTGGGAGGCAGAGACCGGAGGATCCGGGTTCGCAGCCAGCCTCAGCTCTCTCTCTCTCTCTCTCTCTCTTTCTCTCTCTGTCTCTCTCTCTCCCTAGTGAGGCCCTCCGCAACTTTGTGAGACCCGGTTTCAAAATGAAGTATAAAAAATAGGGCCGGGGGCGTAGCGCAGAGGTAGAATGCCCCTGCGTTCAATCCCCAGTACCGCCAAAAAAAAAAATTATAATGATAAAAGAAATTAGCTGGGCATGATGGCACATGATTGTAATCCCAGTACTTGAGAGGCTGAGACAGGAGGATCGCAGGTTTGAGACCAGCCTCAACAACTTAGTGAGACTCTCAGCAACTTAGCGAGAACCTGTTTAAAAATAAAAAATAAGGAGAGATCCAAGATGGCGATGGAATAGGGGCCCCTAAATGAACCTGTCTCAAAATCACCTTGGGGGCTCAGAACTGAACAACATTGCACATCCACAGAAGAACCAAAACCCAATATCCAGTGACCTGAATACGACTACACAGATGCAGAGTCTATCATCTATAGAATCCCACAGAAAACTACAATCCCATGTTGGCAGGATCAGAAAGGAACCATCTTCCCTTGGACCCTACAGTCGAGGCTAATAGCCCCCCCTCCACCAGCAAATCGGGGTGAGGAACCAGAGCAGAATTCTGTGAGTAGTGGGGCCATCCCAACACCAGACCATGAATACCCTTCAAAGGCTGCCCTAGTGTGGGCTCCTGCCAGAGCCACTCACCTCCCCCACACCGTGCTACGAGCCCATGTGATCCCCAACACCCGCACATTGGAGCCCGGGCACCCTCCGGTGCTGCCACCCGAGACCCATGCGAACCTCTGTGCTGCGCCTTGGAGCCCGCGTGTCCTCTGGTGTTGCCACCTGAGTCGTGTGCAACCCTCTGCACTGCACCTTGGAGCCCATGTGCCCTCCAGCACCGCCAGCCAAGACCCGGAGTCCAGGCCTCCACCGGGCCTGCTCGTGATCCTCTGCGCTGCACCTCAGAGTCCGTGCACCCTCAAGCGCTACCACCCAAGATTCAGAGCCTGCGTCCCCCTTGGGCCTGCGCGCAATCTGCAGCGCTGCACATCAGAGCTCAGCCACCCACTGGCGATGACACTGAGACCCAGAGCCCACGTGCATCCCTTGGGGCCCATATGATCCACAACACCCGCGCCTTGGAGACTGGGCACATTGCGGCACCGACACCAGAGTCTCAGAGCCCACAACCAACACCGCACCTCAAAGTGCGCCTCATATGCCATCACCCGAGCTCTGGAGCCCGCGTGCCCCCAACACCCTCCACACACACACATCGCGCCCCGGTCAATCAGATGGGAGGGAACCACAGCCTGCAGCGTACTGACCCAATTAGCTCTACAGGGACCATCAAGAGGTCTTATACACAGAAAGGAAGATGATGCGGAGGCAACAGAAACACAAAATTGAAAACACCGAAAATACGAGAATGAGGAACAGTGAGGAAACAAGAAACACTCACAATGCATCAATAAGTGAGATTACTGATACTGACCTGCAGGAAATGCAAGATGGAGAATTCTGAATTTTGATCTTCAGAATGATGAAATGCCTCAAAGAAAGTGTAGAGGATATAAAGGAGGAAATTGAGGCTCTAAGAAAGAATCAGAAAGAAACTCTGAATGAAATGAAGGAGTCAATAAACGAATTAAAGACTGAAAGAGAAACCAACTCTAGCAGGCTCGACCACATGGAAAACAGGGTATCACTCCTGGAAGATAGTTCATTCAAAACTGAAAACACAGTCAACGATATACAGAAGATATTACAACAACACATCCTGACCATCCAAGAAATACAGAACAATACAAGACGTCCTAATCTAAAGGTAAAAGGCATTGAAGAATTTGAAGCACAGACCAAAGGTCTCAGAAACCTCTTCAAAGAAATAATTTCAGAGAATTACCGAACATAGAAAAAGATTTGAACATTCACATACAGGAGATATATAGAACAACTCCCCATGCCATGAAATAATTAAAATGACTAACATAGATGCCAAAGAAAGAATATTAAAAGAAGCAAGAACAAAAGAATGGGTGACATACAGGGGCAAAACAAAAATCACCCCGGACTTCTCAATCCAAGTCAGGAATGCCAGGACAGATTGGGATGAAGTACTCTGGACCCTGGAAGAAAACAACTTCCAAACAAGACTGATACATCCAGCAAAGCTATCATTTAAAGTTGATGGAGAAATAAAAATGTTCCATGATAAGCAAACCCTTAAAGAATTCATGAGGATCAAGACAACACTAGATAAAATCCTAAAAGAAATAAATCACAAAGAAGGAAAAACAAGTAATTTTCAGAACCACACGAGAGGTGAACTCCACCAGGTAGGCAACTAAACAAGGAGACTAGTCACTACAGCAAACGGAATATAGAACGCAAAATGATAGGAAGCAAAAATCATATCTCAATAATAACATTGAATGTCAAAGGGCTCAACTCCCCAATTAAAAGGCATAGACTGGCAAAGTGGACTAAAAAGCATAACCCAACTATATGCTGCTTACAAGAAACACCTTCTAGCCAAAGATACTCATATGCTAAAAGTGAAAGGATGGAAAAAGATATACCATGCAAAGGGAGATCGAAAATAAGCAGGAGTAGCAATACTTATATCCAACAAAACAGACTTTAAGCTAAAACACATCAGAAGAGACAAAGCAGTACACTTCTTACTAATAAAAGGAACAATCTAACAAGAAGATATAATGATAGTAAACAAGTATGCCCTAAATGTGGGTGCACCCACATTCATAAAACAAAGTCTTTGGGACATCAGGTCCCAAACAGACCCAAACACAATAATATTGGGAGACATCAACACACCACTAGATCGATCCTCCAGACAAAAGATAAGTAAAGATTCTTCAGACCTAAAGAAAACTGTAGACCTAATGGATCTAATAGACACATACAGATTATTTCAACCAGCAACACCTGAATACACATTTTTCTCAGCTGCCCATGGAACATTCTTCAAAATAAACCACATCCTGGGTCACAAAGCAAGCACCAGCAAATTCAAAAGATGTGATATAATTCCCTGCATCTTCTCAGATCACAACGGAATGAAACCGGAAATTAACAACAGGAAGACCCAAATTAATCACATAAGTACATAGAGACTGAATAATACACTTCTGAAAGAGGACTAGATCAGAAAAGAAATAAGGGGAGAAATTTAAAAATTCCTAGAATTAAACGAAAATGGAGACACGACATACCAAAATCTATAGGACACTTTGAAGGCGATGTTAAGAGGAAAATTTATAGCACTGAGTGCCCACATAAGAAAAACAGAAAGCATCTAAATAAACAACCTAATGACACACCTCAAGGATCTTGAAAAACAGGAAGAGTCGAAGCCCAAAGCCAGTAGAAGGTAGGAGATAACTAAAATCGGAGCAGAAATTAATGAAGTAGAGAATAAAAAAACAGTACAAAGAATCAACAAAACAAGAAGCTGGTTCTTTGAAAAGATTAACAAGATTCACAAACCACTAGCTAACCTAACCAAAAGGAGAGAATCAACCCAAATTACCAAAATCAGAAATGAAAAAGGGGACATCACCACAGATAGTGGAGAAATCCACAGGATCATAAGAAACTACTTTGAAAACTTATATTCCAATAAACTAGAAAACATGAAAGAAATCAATAGATTTCTAGACACATAAAACCTACCTAAATTAAACCAAGAGGATATAGAAAATCTGAATCAACCAAGAGCAAGCACAGAGATAGAAATAGCAATTAAAAGTCTGCCATCGATGAAAAGCCCAGGTCCACATGGTTTTCCAGCTGAATTTTACAAAACCTTTATAGAAGAACTAAACCCAATACTTCACAAGCTGAAATTGAAAGAGATGGAATTCTTCCAAATTCCTTTTATGAGACCAACATCCCATTAATACTAAAGTCAAATAAAGATACCTCAAGAAAAGAAAATTACAAACCAATATCATTAATGAACATAGACACAAAAATTCTAAATAAAATACTAGCCACACACATTCAAAACCATTTTGAGAAAATTGTACACCATGACCAAGTTGGTTTCATCACAGGAAAGCAAGGCTGGTTCAACATATGCAAAACAATACATGTTATTCACCACATAAATCCAACTAAAACCAAAAATCACATGATCATTTCAATAGATGCGGAAAAAGCATTTGACAAAATTCAACATCCATTCATGTTAAGAACTCTACAGAAAATTGGAATAGAAGGAACATACCTCAACATCATCAAGTCAATATATAAGAAACCCAAAGCCAACATCATATTGAACGGGGGAAAATTGCCAGAATTCCCCTTAAAATCAGGAACAAGACAAGGATGCCCACTATCACCACTCCTTTTCAATATAGTCCTTGAAACTCTTGCCAGAGCAATAAGACAAGAGAAGGATATCAAAGGAATTCAAATAGGAAAAGAAGAATTAAAATTATCTTTATTTGCAGGTGATATGATTTTATATCTAGAAGACACAAAGAACTCAACCAAAAATCTACTAGAGCTGATTAACAAATTCAGTAAAGTAGCAGGATACAAGATCAACCTAAAAAAATCAGTAGCTTTCATATATGCCAACCATGAATCCACTGAGAAAGAAATCCAGAAAATAATTCCATTCACAATAACTTCAAAACCAATCAAATACCTAGGAATAAACTTAACCAAAGAGGTAAAAGACCTCTACAATAAAAACTATAGAACACTTAAGAAATAAATTGAAGAAATTCTTAGGAGATGGAAAGATCTCCCCTGCTCTTGGATAGGCAGAATAAGTATTATCAAAATGGCCATTCTGCCAAAAATGATCTACATAGTCAATGTAATCCCTATCAAAATACCAACATCATTTTTCACAGATCTAGAAAAATCGGTCATTAATTTCATAATGAGAAGCAAAAGACCCAGAATAGCCAAAGCAATTCTCAGCAATAAGAACCATGCAGGAAGCATCACAATCCCTGACTTCAAATTATACTACAGAGCTATAGTAATAAAATCAGCATGGTATTGGCACAAAAACAGACACATAGACCAGTGGAACAGAATAGAAGATACAGAAACAAGTTCACAAACTTATAACCAATTGATTTTTGACAATAGTGCCAAACACATATGTTGGAGAAAGGACTGTCTTTTCAACAAATGGTGTTGGGAAAACTGGTTATCTGCCTGTAGAAAAATGGAACTAAATCCTTACCTCTCACCCTGCACAAGAGTCAACTCAAGATGGATCAAAGACCTGGAAGTTAGACCAGAGTCTGTGAAATTACTAGAGGAGGGCATAGGTTTAACATTCCAACATATAGGCACAGGTAGAAACTTCCTCAACAAGACCTCCAAAGCACAGGAAATTAAGACAAGAATTAATAAGTGGGATAACATTAAACTACAAAGCTTCTGCTCATCCAAGGAAACCATCAAGAGCCTAAAGAGAAAGCCTACGGAATGGGAGAAAACCTTTGCAAGCTATCCCTCTGACAGAGGTCTATATCTAGGATATACAAAGAACTTAAAAGACCTCACACTAAAAAAACAAATAATCCTATCAAGAAGTGGGCAACTGAAATGAATACACACTTCATGAAAGAAGAGGTACAAATGGCTAATAGATACATGAAAAAATGTTCAACATCATTAATAATCAGGGAGATGCAAATCAAAACTACTCTAAGATTTCATCCCCAGTTCGAATGGCAATCATTAAGAAGTCAAACAACATCAAATGTTGGTGAGGATGTGGGGAAATTGGGACTCTTCTACACTGTTGGTGGGATTGCAAACTAGTTCAACCACTATGGAGATCAGTGGGGAGATTCCTCAAAAAACTGGGAAAGGATCCAGCATATGGTCCGGCTATACACTACTGAGTATCATACCAAAGGGATCGAAACTAGAAAACTATGGTAATATATGCATACCCATGTTCATAGCAGCACAATTCACAGTGGCCAAATTATGGAACCAACCTAGATGTCCAATGGATTACAAAATTATGGGAAATACACACAATGGAATTCTACTCAGCAATAAAGAAGAACAAAATAACATCATTTACAAGAAAATGGAAGGACCTGGAGAACATTATATTAAGTGAGATTAGTCAATCACAAGAAGAAAAGGGTCTTACGTTTCATTAATATGCACAACCTAGGGAGTAGTGGGAACACAAAAGGAACTCTGGACGATAGTGGAGAACCCTCAGTGGAGCAAGGGAAGTGGTATAAGGGAAGGGGAAATGCAAGAAAGAAATGTATCAATGGAATTACGATAATAAATAATGTGTACATATGAGAATATACCAACATCATTCTCCTCCATATGGGGAGGGAGTGGGGGAGGGGGAGGGGAAGGCAGCGGGACACTAAAAGCTGTGTGCATGTATGTTAATATCAAATTGATATTCATTGTGATATAAGACTACAATGCACCAATAAAAGCATGTTTTAAAAAATTAAAAAATAAATAAAAATAACTGGTGGTGCAGCTTGGAGATAGACTGCCCCTGGGTTCAATCCCCAGTACCACACACACGCATGCATGCACACACAAGCACGTGAAACTGAAATTACATGGAAAAGTAATGATATAAGTAGAATCTAAATTGGAGCATAATTTTGAGTAATTGATGAAGTATAAGAGAAGTGAATTCAGTTAATACAGATTCTTGGAAAATCATTCACCAAGTAACACGGAAGGTTCATAGCATTCAATCTTTAGGAATGAAAATTAATTTTAGAAAATGTTAGTTTTTAGCACTGAAATTGATAAGGTTTATAGAATTATAACACTATCTGTTTAATGGCATTCAACTTTTAGAGTTAACTTGTATACAAAGTACATAGAGTATTATGTTTAGTGTCAGAAAACAATGCAAATGTTTGTCTTTGAAATACATGTTTCAAGGTGTGACTTACAGGAGTTAGTTGTTGGAAGAGGAAGGTGGTGTGAAAATAAGGGTGGGGATAATAATTTGTTCATTTTACATAGTGAGAAGCTGAGCAGTACTTTCTGAAGTGGGTGAGAAAAGAAACACCTGTATAAGGACTGTATTTATATGATCTTAAGTTGTATAACTTACATCTAATGTTATAAATATAACTAGAAGAACAAAAATAATGATAAAACTACTTAATTATTGGGAAGAAATGGGAAATAGCACCATAATGCTAAGTTGTTCTCTTCTACAAATGTTGGGTGAGTAGGTGTCATATCCACACATATCCACCTTGGCACATGAAGATCAAGTTTATTTATCTTAATTGCTGCCTAGAATATCAATATTTATATATCCATTTTCCTATTAAAGGACATTTAAATGAGCTCAACTTTTATAAACTCTATCATAATCATCATTAATCATTCTTGTACATATTTATTCATGTAGACATATAAGAGTTTCTCTAAGAAACATTCCTAGAAGTTGAGTTTCAAAGCCACAGGATATAGAATCTTCAAATGTAGCTGGAATTTTCAAATAGTGCCCCTACGTGATTTTCCTAATTCATTCCTTTACTAGCAGGATATGAGCTTCTTTTTTTTCTAACTATATCCTCACTAACCCTTCCTTGGTATTTTCTAGGTTTTTAACTTGATGATATAATGGGTATGAATGGTATTTCACTGTGATTTCAATTAGCGTTTGCCTGATTGATATAGGGTCTCATATACTTACCAGCTTCTCAGCTTTTCCTTTGTTCCAAATTCCTATAAGTAACATCTGTTCATATTTCTATTGTTATTTTATATTTTCTCATTAGGTTTAGAAATTTTTTATAAATTCTGGACACTTCATTTTTTTGGCGATACTGGGGATTGAACCCAGGGGCATTCTACCTCCGGGGTATACCCCCAGCCCTATTTTTTATTCTTTATTTTGAAATAGGGTCTCACTAAGTTGCTGAGGGCTTCACTAAGTAGCTGAGGCTGGCCGCGAACCTGCGATCCTCCTGTCTCAACCTTCCAAGTACTGGGATTACAAGTGCGCGCCACCATGTCCAGCTTGGACACTTCATTTTTATCATTCATTGTCATGCTTTTGAATAACAAGAATCTTTTTCCAATCTTTGGCTTAATTTTAAAATTACAATATCCATCCTGTCATAAAAACTATTTAAAATGTTAGTGTGCTCAAGATTATCAGAATTTTTCTTTTTTGGTTTGTGTTTTTAAGGACTCATTTTTGAAATCCTCCTAAATTCCAATGTCACTAATATATAATTCTATGTTTTTCCTAAATTTTTGAGTTTTATATTTTTGTAATAAAACATATTTATATATACTATAATTAATAATCTTAAATCCTCAGAATCCAACTACTGTTATCATATATTCATATTGATTTCCAGTTTCATTTCTTTACATATGTCTCTTTGTTGTATATGTGAGATGAGAGATTAAACATACTTTATATACTTTTTTAATGAACAGCAATTAATAATAAATTTTTAAAAATTCATAGTGATTCACAGGAAGATGGGTTGAAGCCGAAGAATCAGAGTTGCAAGGTTTGGAAAGTAAACTTGCATGAAAATTTTCTTTTACAGTATGTACTGAGGGTGTGTGCAACCCAAACCAAGGCCACCTATTAGCTTTTTGTTTTTACACACTTTGTGTGCCTCCACTGTAGAAACTTACAGTGTTCCTTGTATTTATTGTTCACATGTCTTCCTCTTCCACTGAACCATGAGCTACTTAGATCACAGGCAGATCTTTTGTATAACTAATTGGACATGGCAGATAGTAGGTGCTCAAGAAATGTAGAAAGGAAGGTCCTGAGCTAAACTTTGAAGGAGGAGTGAGCAGATCTAAGTTCTAGCTCACCGAGTAGCTGCTTGTGTGTCTTTGGTCAAATTTCTTCTAGGAATGTTTCTTCATCTGCAAGTGTAGAGGAGGGGACTACATATTCTTTAAGTTTCCTTTCTCCTGTGCCATTCCAGACTCTGATCTTTTCAAAAGAATAGTACTTAACATAGCCCATAAATATCCCCTAAAATATTTATATTTCATGATCCTTCTAAGGAGCCCAGTTGTTTAACAACCTGTGACATCTAACACTAACAGGTGTTTCCTTAAATACAAATGGAAATTGTGGTCCCTTCAGACTGCCAATTTTTCAGTCGAGATGTCCTTGCAGGTTTGGACAGATGAGCTGTTTTCTGGTAAGTAGCCATCAGAATACCAGAGAGTGAGCTTAACATAAGATACCCATTGGAGCTCTCTCACCACCATGATTTCTGGCAGGATATGGGACCATGTCAGTTGCTGGCTAGTTTGTCTTTCAATCAGTCCCATGATGCCAACCTGCTAAAGGGAATTTGTGATTACATCTCCCTCTAGTGACTAAAGTCTTCTTATTGTGCAAAGTCCCCTGTGGCACATGAGCAAGAATATTTGGCTAAAACAATAAATTAAAAAGATAATCTAAATAAATCAAGGAAAACCTTGTCACCATTGCTTTGTGGGAGATGCAAAGATGATCATGAATTTCACTCTGCATTAAGAGAACAAAGGTACTTTTCGTGTGTTTAAGAACCAAATAGTCAAAAGTTTGCCTCATTAATATAATGCATCAGACCTACCATCTTCCAGAGTCTCAAATCTACGCAAGATTTGAGGATCATCTCCAGTAAAAATATCCATAAAAATAATTGCTTATCTATTCATTCTAGACATAATTGCCCACAAAATTAGTTCTGGTTGAAATAGCCGTGAAATATTTTTTACACTAAGAAAAGAAAAATACCAGGAATACAAATTTTCAACCTAGTCAGCTATATTTACAAGATAAATTAATAATAATTATTAGCCAAAATAAATTCAAATCAATGTGTGGGAAGAAAGTAAGGTAGGCCAGAGAGCAGATAGTCATCTTGGAAGTCTAAAACTTTCCATGAGAAAAAATGCCAGCATCCTTTTTACTGGTAATTGTGCTATCTTCTCTTCTGCAGTAGTCCAATATGGTTCAAAGGAAAATATTAGGCTACACATAGCTACTGATCCAGGACTTGCAACAAACAAAATAAAGATAAAACATACCTTGCATTGGCAAAGAACTTGTGTAAGATCTCACAAGTAAGGGGCCAAGCCAGTGATATCATTTCAAGAGTCTAACCTTGGGATATTTCATCTTTCACATCAAATACGCCCCATCCTCGCTACTGAGTATAACTTCAGGATGTGGTATTAGGGTGTCCTGGACCAAATATGCTCATTTAAGCAGCCTTCTTTGCATTAAAACAGTTATAGCGGAAATAGAAGCTAGTTAACTGGACTTTGAGGAAGAAGGGATTTTCCCCAGCTCACTGGGAAGTCCCCACATCGTCAGCTTTTTCACCATTGACCTTGCAATTGAAGAAGTCAACAAATTATTTTTTATTATTTTCTCAGGTACCAGATGTTAGCTCATTAAGGGCACAGTCTATGTTTAATTCTACCTGCATCTCTAGCATTTAGCATAATACTTGGAACATAGTAGGTTATTACGAACTTTTTTGTTTAAACTTAGTTGATGTTTATCTTTTGGTGGGAGATTTAATTATTTAAGGTAGTCAATATTACAAGACCAAGATCATAAAATTAGTGGTTGAGCTGGGTAATGCATCATATAACTCATTGTCCTTAACTCAGGCCCAGAGTAATTTGAACAAAGAGATTATGTCTTATTTACCTTGCAACCCCATAGCAATACTCCCAATTTTTTCAAGGAAAGAGAACTCATACATATTCAGTTAATGTCTGATGAATAACAGTAGTTAGTAATGTGTATGAAGATAGAGACCACTTATGGGTTGCTGAAATAAGAATGTAATGGTAATATTTCTTCCTTGAAGAGTAAAAATCAACTTGGGCTATTGCCAAAGTTCTAACTCTCAACTAGCCACTTTGTACTATTATCTGGAATAAAATTGCATTATACGTACAATAGATTTTACCAGGAGCTGACATCAAAATAACTTTAGCTGCCAACATCTGAATCCCAGAGTATTGCTAAAGAGAGTTTTCTCTTTTGCAAAGATCTCACTTTTGCTCATTTCAGGATGCAATATGTACTCATGTCACTGTTCCCTCACCAGGAGGACTTATACATTAAGACAGGGTACTTATGACCATAGTGAGTACTCTGATACTTGCTGGTGTTCGTTGTGCTTGGTGTTTGGCATTATATATATTTGTTTATCTAGATATCAGGCTACTAATAAATGCCATCTGGAAATAATACACCATGGGAAATGTTCTTGAAAACACATTTAAGTCATCGAAGAGTACTTAATTAATGTGCTTTGGTGAAATCTTGCTACCCAGGAGGTGTCTTTTTTCAAATCTATGGTTGAATAATGAGAAACAGGCCTCTATTTCCATCTGATCTTATATTCTTTGGGAATAGGAATTAATGATCCCTACATTTTGCCACACATTATCCTTGGCAAGAATTGAAGTGATTTAATCCTGGAGCTAGATAAACTTCAGGACTTCAAAGTTCCATGAAGCCTAAAAGAAGTACAAAAATAACCTAAATCTTGTAAGTAACTAAGACGGACAGTCAACTGTGCCTTGGGAGTTATTGTACCATCCCAGATGATTTTTCTTTATAAGGTAATATACTTGAAATATTATATTTTATTCCTTAAGGAGAAGCTCACCTACCTATTTGAGATTCTTATTACATCCTGCTTTAACACATGGGACTTAACATTTTACAAGGCGTGTTTTATCACTGAACTGTTTTTTGGAAGATATCAAGAGCTGGTTGCATTCAGTCCTGTCCATATACAATTATGGTGTTTGGCAATGGACAGGAGGAACTTTTTCTTTCACACTGACTCTTCCCTTTAGGTCCCTGACAGCATTTTCCACCTACAGTGTTCATCAGTATTCTGGGACAACAAAATAAGTGTCCCTACATGGGTGAGTCAGATGGGGACTGAGAAAAGTATCAGGACAGGATAAATAACACCTCTGTTGGACATCCAATGGAGTAACTGCTGGCTGCTGTCTCATTGGCATTTAGTCAATAAGAAAGACAGGTGACAAGACCGCTCACCCCAAATGATGTCCATTCTTCATTCCAGTGAAAAGCAAGTGAGCAGCCGTGCTGCTGACTGTGCCCTGTAGTATGGCTCTTGAGCCCCAGCTAACAGCAGCCCTCATTTGAAGGCGGGCCCAAGTGAGAGCTGGGGTCTTCAGTTAGTTATACTCCTTCTCTCCACATTACTTGGGATCAATTCCTCTGTCCCCAAGACTTTCTGAGCTCTCCACTCACCATGTCAGTGATTCTCCATAATTCAAGGCTCCAGTATGGAGACTATTTCCCTTCCCCATTTCATCCTGTATTGTCTCAAATCTGTGGTTTTAAGCATATGAATCCTATTAGTCCCTGAAATAAAGGCTTTCAAATGTCAAAACCCAAGCACTGACAAAATTTTTCTTTATTTTTGCCATGTCATCGCTTCTTTGCAGTAACAAGCACAAAGAATACTTATCTGTCTGAATGGAGCAGAAGTCAAAGAGGAAACATCAGAAGTAAAATTACTTCATGAATGCTCAAAAGTATTATCCCACAATAACTTCTACATGCACGGTACAGAGAAAAAAGGATGCCAGCTCAAATTAGTGTATTAGTAATTTGTTATTTTAAGAAGATGGGAACAAATAGAGATCACCTGGTTTAATCCTTCCATTTATAGTGAGAACAACCAGATCCAGAGGAAGGAAGTATCTCACTCAGTGTAACAGGGTAAGTTGTTGGAAAAGAATAGGATTCTATACCCATAATTTATATATTCTTGATTTAGTTGAGAGGAAAGAATGTGGAATTTTTAATGTTAGTAAAACCTATATTTGAATTATTATTTGAAAAATATTTTTGATAAATGAGAATTTCAAATTAATAAATTCCATCTTTTATTACTTTGTGTGGCCATAGAGAACTTCTACTCTGAGGGCTATCTATAAGTGGAAATATTATATTTGTAAACCTGTATAATGAAACTGTATGTGAAGCCTTTAAATATTTGGCATGGAGTAGATACTCCATAATTCATAGTTATAGTTTGTGAGATGATGTTATACTATAACTCTACTTCCTATGTGTAGTTGTAGCTTATCATATAAATTTGTAGTTGAAGGCACCCAGTTAAATGTTTAAATAGTTAATAGCTTGCTGTTTCAAAGGCCAGAAGATCCCTTAAGAGGCAAGGCTTAACTAAAGTACTCTTGAACTTCTGTTATTTACTTCTTCCAAAAGATTATGTTAGTAGCATTGAAACATTTACAAATAGGATTTTCCAACATTTCTAGTTAGGGCTGTTTAGACAATCCATACATTTGTCAGTTGAAAAGGAGCAGAATAAGAAAGATGGATTGAATGTTGATGTACTTTTTTTTTCACACAAGAAAATTGATCCCTACAGAAGAGAGTGACTTTTCTAAGGTGCACAGTTTCTCCCTTGTAGAGCTAGGCTTAAAATTCCAATATCAGGTATCTAAACTGGGTCATGTCATCACCCTCTTCATCTAATGTATAACATAAAGATTGGGAGACATAAACCTCAACCTTTTAAATAATCTCGACTCTTCCTCTGGCTTCATACTACACCTTATGGCAACCATCAGATGTACTATTATTGCCTTATGTAACTTTTTAGGCCCACTTCACACCAACATAGAGTGCAAAAGATAAATCTTACTCCCCCAAACTTCTTGTTGATGAATTCCTTATTTTCATAAATTATTTTTCCTTATTTTCAATGCATTCTATTATTATCTGGTTACTAAAATGCTAATTTAAAATCTTTTTAAAGCCATTCTTTTGCCTTACTGAACTTCTGCAATTCTACTTCTTTGTCATTTGATTATTTTCATTTACCCAGCTCCTTAATCAAGATTCTTTAAAAAAACTGGTAACTTTACCAGTATGTCAACCTATTCCTAAAATAAAGGTGAACAAGATTTTCTGATTATTTATTTAAACAGTTGAAAAAATAAACAAGTGCAGGAATGATTCAGGGCTAACCACAAAGGGACTTTACTCAAACAATCCCCACCACAAAGACACAAAAACAGGAGATAAATACAAAGGATGACATAAAGGACAGTGAGAGCCACCTGTATCATAGATACAACTGAAGTATTTTCTCAAAACTCTCATGTTCTACTTAACAGATAATGTAATAAAGACTTTTCTTTAATTAAATTTTACCCACTTTTAATCCATGAAAACAGACGTAAAGAGAAAATACGAAACTCTTAGTATCGGTGTCCTGGTAAAAACATAGAAAAAGAACAAGTGAAGACCCAAGAGTGAAACAAACAGGTTCTAACACCATAAACGCAGATGCCTGAAATCATAAGAGTTGTGAGCCATGGTTAGCAAAGGGGTTTTGTCTGATTTCGTTTTAATAAATAAGAAAATAAGTTCATCAGCATGTGTGTGCATGAGTGCGTGCGTGTGCATGTGTGTGTGTGATGCTGGGGATTAAACCTGGGACCTTGCACATGCCAGGCAAGTTCTCTTTCATTGAGTTACACAGTCAGCCCACATATGTTTTGTTTTTTTTTAATTTTTAACTTTTTATGTTCATTTATTGGTACATTGTAAATTGTAATTATACATTTTGATATATGTCAGGGTATGAACATCATACATGCACACATTGCACATTTAGCCCTCCCTCCAATCCCACCCTGTTCCCTCCCCCTTCTCTCCCTTTCATGCTCCGGATAGTGATTGAGTCTTATAGGTTTGT
>PVJS01024925.1:0-11537 GCA_004027185.1 Glis glis
GACCGGAGGATCCGGGTTCGCCGCCAGCCTTAGCTCGTACACGCGTGCGCTCCCTCTCTCCCCCTCCCTCTCTCTCTCTCTCTCTCTCTCTCCCCGTCTCTCTCTCTCTCTCTCTCTCTCTCTCTCTCTCTCTCCTTAGTGAGGCCCTCCACAACTTTGTGAGACCCGGATTCAAAATAAAAAGTATAAAAAATAGGGCCGGGGGCGTAGCACGGAGGTAGAACGCCCCTGTGTTCAATCCCCGGTACCAAAAAAAAAAAAAAAAAGGTAGTTGATGCAAAAATGCCTTCCCAGGGAGCGGGGGAACTACAACCTTGCTCTTTCTAATTCGCTTCGCAGCCCTTCAAAGTCACTGTATCTTCTTCTAACAGTAGATTTCTTCAGCTTGAAAATACGAAGATTTGTCTTTTTTTTTTTTTTTGCGGTACCGGGGATTGAATCCAGGGGCGTTCTACCTCCGCGCTACACCCCCGGCCCTATTTTTTATCCTTTATTTTGAAACAGGGTCTCACGAAGTTGTGGAGGGCCTCACTAAGTAGTTGAGGTTGACTACGAACCCGGATCCTCAGGTCTCAGCCTCCCAAGTACTGGGATTACAAGCGTGCACTACCGTACCCGTCGGAAGATTTGTCTTTTATAAGCATCACAAGCCAGTTGTTAACACTCATTTTCTTCAGAGTACCTCATCAGTGCACAGAATTTAGTAAGTAAGCTCTTTTCAGCCATTCTTCCTGAGTGCATCTTACCTACTGATGTCAACTCCTAGGTCTCCGGGGTGCCATGATCAAAATTAATTAATCATTAATTAGTTCACAAATTAAATGTGTTCATTCCATTCCCCATCTTAAATGTGATCTCTACTCTCCTCTGCCTACTACAATTCTAACCTGCCCTGGGTTCAATTAAGTCTTTATTTTTTATTTTTTTGCTATGTTGTCAAGACTGGTCTCAAATTCAATTGATTCTCCCATCTCAGGATCCCTAGTAGCTGGGACTATAGGCACATACCACTAAAGCCAGATAATAAGTCTTTTTTTTTTAATTCTACCTCCGAGCTACACCCTCAGCCCTATTTTATTTTTATTTTTTGAAACAGGGTCTCACTAGTTGATGAGAGTCTCACTACTTGCTGAGGCTGGTCTTAAACCTGCGATCCTCCTGTCTCAGCCTCCCAAGTACTGGGATTATAAGCGTGCGCCACCACGCCCGGCTACTAAATCTTTTTAGATAAAACAAAACCCTGACATTTCCTTTCTCTACATTGCTATAGTTCTTACATTCTAGCCACAATTTTAGCAGTGAAATAGTGTTTTTGCATAATCCTATAATGACTGAATGACTTTATCCCTACTCTGCTTTAACTATGTCAATTAGATAAAAGAGAAATGATTATAAAGGTCCCCTTAAAGTCCTATTTTGAGAAGTACAAGAATAATTTTGTTTTAGGCATATATTAGGATCTTTCACACATAGTATTTCATTAAAATATCATCTTCCCGCGCCGGGAGTGGTGGCGCACGCTTGTAATCCCAGTACTTGGTAGGCGGAGACCGGAGGATCCAGGTTCGCGGCCAGCCTCAGTTACTTAGTGAGGCCTCCGCAACTTCGTGAAACCTGGTTTCAAAATAAAGTATAGAAAATAGGGCCGGGGGTGTAGCTGGGAGGTAAAACGCCCCTGGGTTCAATCCCCAGTACCACAAAAAAAAAAAATCTTCCCAGAACTATCTTTCTTGTTTGCATCTCAATAGAAAAGCTCCTCACTGGTGATTAATTACTACTGCCACTACTTTTCTAAACCTATGAGAATGCAGATCGAATTTTTCTTTCAATGTGAAAACTGAATATTCATTAATTGGGAATGGTAAATATAGAAAATTTGTTCAATGGAGAATAAGAAAATAAGTCATACTGTTGAGAATGTAAGTTCACACCATACCCTAATGAAAAGAGGAAGGAAAGCAGACAGAAGATGCAATACCATCTGGAGGACAGTACAAAGGAATAGGAAGGATCATAGTACTCCTGCCACTCTATACCGTCCCCTTCATTATAAAAAAAAAGTTCAGACATGATTTAAAATATGATGTGCTAAGAGCATTTCATGTTTTGGCTTTCCACCCTTTAAAAAAAATCAAGCAATTGTAATTGTCATACTTGGGATGTTTGACAAAGTCCAAAAGCCATTATTTAACCTAAGTTTACTTTTAAAAACTCTTACGTAACAGGCGTGGTGAGGCATGCTTGTAATCCTAGTATTTGGGAGGCCAAGACAGGAGGATCACGGGTTCGAGGACAGCCTCAGCAATTTAGCGAAGCTCTCAGCAACCTAGTGAGACCCTGTTTCCAAATAAATAAAATCGGTCTGGGGGTGTAGCTCAGAGGTAGAATGTCTCTGGGTTCAATTCCCAGTTCCACAAAAAAAAAAAAAACAAAACACTCTTACAGCCAAGCATGGTGGCGCATGCTTGTAATCCTAATACTTGGGAGGCTGAGACAGGAGGATCACAGGTTTGCGGCCAGCTTCAGCAACTTAGTGAGGCCCTCCGCAACTTAATGAAACCGTTTCAAAATAAAAAAAATAAAATAGGGCTGGGAGTGTGGCTCGGAGATAGAATACTTGAGTTCAATCCCCAGTACCACAAAAAACAAAAACAAAAAAAATCTTTTATTTCAGTCACAGATGAAAGTTACTACTGAGGACTTCTTAGAAAAGATGGCATTATATACAGAAACTGTCATATATGCTTAAAAAATAGATACAGTAAAACTATGTTTTTGCTGGGCATGGTGGCACACGCTTGTAATCCCAGTACTTGGGAGGCTGAGACCCTCTGCAACTTAGTGAGACCTTGTTTCCAAATAAGAAATGAAATTGGGCTGGAGGTATAACTTGGAGGTAGAATACCCCTGGGTTCAATCCCCAGTAACAAAAATAAGTAAATAAATACATACATAAAAACTATGGTTTATTCAATATTGACTCAGTTTGAAAAAAATTGTGGAATATGTTGACCTTTCTGAAGCTGAAAGATGTATAAATCTGTTTTGTTTTGTTTTGTTGTGTGTGTGTGTGTGTGTGTGTGTGTGTGTGTTACTGTAGATTGAACCCAGGGGATTCTACCTTGGAGCTACATCCCCAGCCCTATTTTTTATTTATTTATTTAATTTTATTTTTTAATTAATTTATTTTTTGTGGTACTGGGAATTGAACCCAGGGGCATTCTACCTCCGAGCTACACCCCCAGCCCTATTTTTTATTCTTTATTTTGGAACAGGGTCTAAGTTGCTGAGGGCCTCACTAAGTGAGGCTAGCCGCGAACCTGCAATCCTCCAGTCTCAGCCTCCCAAGTACTGGTATTACAAGCATGCACCTTCATGCCCAGCTTATTTATTTTATTTTGAAACAGGGTCTCACTAAGTTGCTGAGGGTCTCACTAGGTTGCTGAGACTGGCCTCAAATTTTTGATCCTCCTGTCTCAGCCTCCCAAGTACTAGGATTACAGGCATGTGCCACCACCCTGGCTAAATCAGGGTTTTTAAAAACTCCCCGGATGACTCTAATGTGCAGGGTTCTCCAGGTTGAGAACCACTAGTCCAAACTAATGAAGTGACAGTGGAGAGGAAAGAACAGATGTGAGAGCTGTACAGAAACCACAAAATTTGGTGACTGACTGCAGAGGTGGGGAAAATCAGAGATGACTTCTAGGTGACTGACTTGAGAGTCGGGCTGATCGTAGTGCCATTAATCATTAATGCAGAAGAGAAAACTCAGTAACTATAGAGCACAATATGCATGCTTATTTGAGAAATCTTCCCTCTCTGTTCTGGAAGTCCCACTGAAGCTGAGACTGTGTCCTGCTCGTTTTGTCATCTCTAGCATAGTAGTATGCACCTAGTATGAAATACACTTTTCCTGAATGTAATTCAACTGTTTTGTCTGTCTTTGTATTAAAAGTCAGTGGCATGAATTACACATTTATAAAAACCTCACTAGGTACAGCACTGATGATAAGGCTAGTTTCATAGGAGATGCTGAATGAATACTAACTAGCTAGCTCATTCCCATGTCATATTCTTGTTAGTCTAGAAATACTTCCAACTGCCTGCTAGACATAACTACCTAGAGAACATTGGGCACAGCAAAGTATGTCCAAAATTGAGATAAAGATATTTGTTCTCAAATCTGTTTCTCCTTGTCCTGTTAGCAGTCCAGCCATTAGAGTCATCCAGACCTAGAACCCTGGAGACATCGTTGAAAACTCTCTCTTGCCAACACCCAAGCAGCTTTCAAAAGCCCTGTCTTTCTTTAATACCGCCAACATCAGTTCTCACCAGCCCCAAAGCCGCTTACCAAATGATTCATCATCAACTGCTACAGCCTGCTCTCCGGCTTCCCTTCCTCCCAAATCATCCTCTACATCCCATTTCTACCAGCCTATGCTGATGAAGCGTTTTCTGGAATAGTGCTATCCAACAGCACTTTCTGCAATGACCAGTGTTCTAATCTGTACTGTCCAATAAGGGAGCCACTATCCACATGGCTGTTGGATACTTGGAATGAGACTACTCCAACTAGGAATTAAATGTTTAACTTTGCCGGGCGTGGTGGCGCACGGTTGTAATCCCAGTACTTTGGGAGGCGGAGACCCCAGGATCCGAGTTCGCGGCCAGCCTCAGCTCTCTCTCTCTCTCTCTCTCTACCTAGTGAGGCCCTCCGCAACTTCGTGAGACCTGGTTTCAAAATAAAGTATAAAAAAATAGGGCTGGGGGTGTAGCGCAGAGGTAGAACGCCCCTGGGTTCAATCCCCGGTACCGCAAAAAAAAAAAAAAAAAAAAAAAGGGCTGGGAGTGTAGCTCGGAGGTAGAATGCCCCTGGGTTCAATCCCCAGTACCGCAAAAAAAAAAAAAAGTTTCATTTTATATTTATTTATTTATTTATTTATTTACTTATTTATTTATTTATTTTTGCAGTGCCGGAATTGAACCCAGGAGTGTTCTACCTCCAAGCTACACCCCCAGCCCTATTTTTTATTCTTTATTTTGAAACCGGGTTTCACTAAGTTGCGGAGGGCCTCACTAAGTAGCTGAGGCTAGCCACGAACCTGGATCCTCCGGTCTCCACCTCCCAAGTACTAGGATTACAAGCGTGCGCCACCAGCCCAGCAACTTTATGTAATTTTAAATTCAGGCTGTTAAGTGGCTAGTGGCTACTATACTGGCAAGTGAATGTCCAGAATAAGAAATGTCTTCGCATTGTTGTTGTCAAAAGTATTTACCTGGCAGGGCGTGGTGGTGCACGCTTGTAATCCCAGTACTTTGGGAGGCGGAGACCGGAGGATCCGGGTTCGGATTCGTGGCTAGCCTCAGCTCGCTCGCTCTCTCTCTCTCTCTCTCTCTCCCCCTGTCTCTCTTTCTCCGTCTCTACTTAGTGAGGCCCTCCGCAACTTCGTAAGACCCGGTTTCAAAATAAAGTATAAAAAATAGGGCCGGGGGCGTAGCGCGGAGGTAGAACGCCCCTGGGTTCAATCCCCGGTACCGCAAAAAAAAAAAAAAAAGTATTTACCTGACCAAATTCCATCAAATTGATAAAAGTCTATGATCAACTTTTTTTTTTTGCGGTACTGGGGATTGAACCCAGGGGCTTTCTACCTCCGAGCTACATCCCCGGCCCTATTTTTTATACTTTTATTTTGAAACCGGGTCTCACAAAGTTGTAGAGGCCTCACTAAGTAGCTGAGGCTGGCCGTAAACCTGGATCCTCCGGTCTCCACCTCCCAAGTACTGGGATTACAAGCGTGCGCCACCACGCCCGGCCTATGATCAACTTTCTATTTAACAAACCATTTGTATATTTTTAAAATTTTTCACTTTTTCTTTCTTTCAATTTTCACTTTTATTTTACTGAAGAAGGGAAACAGAGGTTTTTGTTTGTTTTTAAATTTATGTGTTGTTTTTTTGTGGTACTGGGGGGGATTGAACCCAGGGGCATTCTACCTCTGAGCTACACCCCCATTCCTATTTTATTTTGAAACATGGTCTCACTAAGTTGTGGAGGGCCTCACTAAGTTGCTGAGGCTGGCCGTGAACCTGCGATCCTCCAGTCTCAGCCTCCCAAGTACTGGATGAGTACTTGGGAGTACTCATAAATAAATAAAGTGTTAAAGTGTTATTTATAAATATTTATATTTTTTGTACTTTATTTGAAACCACGCCCGGCTGAGTGTGGTTTAAGAGGAGACTACAAAGACTGGATGCCAAAGGCCGGGCGTGGTGGCGCACACTTGTAATCCCAGTACTTTGGGAGGTGGAGACCGGAGGATCCAGGTTCGCGGCCAGCCTCAGCTTGCTCTCTCTCTCTCTCTCTTTCTCTATCTAGTGAGGCCCTCCACAACTTCGTGAGACCCGGTTTCAAAATAAAGTATAAAAAAAATAGGGCTGGGAGTGTAGCACGGAGGTAGAACGCCCCCGGTACCGCAAAAAAAAAAAAAAAAGACTGGATGCCAGCCAAAAGTGCTCTTCATACACTATTTCTTTTGATCCTCACAACTACCTATGAGACAGAGTCCTCAAGGTAAGGAAACTAAGACTGAGAACAATTAACTGACTGGCATATCACAGCTTAGTTATTCTAAGATCCAAACCCGTGTCCAACCACAGTCTGAACTCTTAAGCATTTCACTTTAATTGCTAAGACTAAAATGGGTTGAACTATAAGCAGGTAGCTCCTAGCAGACTGATGTTATTCAACGCATAATAAAAGCTGAACCAGCCAGCTTGACAGGAGACTCAAGATATATCTAGGGAACTTTCTTTCCTTTTTTCTTTCTTTTCACTTTTGGGGGGGGCACACTGGGGATTGAACCAAGGATCTTGCTCATGCAAAGCACATGCTCTACCACTGAGCTACACCCCGGCCCCCAGGCCACTTTCTTGATGACTCGTGAATGATACTCAGTATCATATATGCCTTCAACCAGACATGACTAGGAGACACAGCAGGGAACAAAAAAGGAAAAGGTCCTGCCCTCATGGGGTTTATAGTCCAGAGAGGGAAGCACTAATGAAATGACAATTGAATAGGTATCTGAGTGAATAAAAGTTGGTCAGCCATGTGGAGAAATGAAGGAAGACTGTTTCAGGCCAATGGAACTGCAATGACAAAGACACAGAGGTAGAAGCATGTCAGCATGTACCAGAACAGCCAGTTAGTGTGGCAGAAGCATAGTAAACAAGGAGAGAAGTGGGAAATAACGGCTGCCGTGTCAGGCAGGAGTCAGACCCTGTTGGGACTTGAAGGTCAATGGAAAGCTTTGGGATATACTTTAAAATCATGGAGAATCACAGGAGTTGCAATGGAGGGGCAGGAGTATTGAGAAGAATGAAAAGGGACAGGATCTGGTTTGTGTTCAAGGTAGCACTAGCAACAGTAATAACAGGCTATGGGGAAGCAAAACCAAGGAGGAAAAAAAAAACTAAAAACAGGAAGACCATGTAGGAGGCTTCTGAAACAACTCACTTGAGTTAGAAAGGAAATGCAGATTAGTAGGAAAGCCATAGAGATGTACACAGAGTAGAAATGGCAACCAATTTTACAACAGATGTGAGCTAAATATATATAGACAAACCAAGAGCCTTGGACTGATGGAACTAAAGATTATTTTCTAAACAAGTCACTTAAGTCACTGTCCAGAAGTTACTACACACTCCAGAAGTTACTACACACTCCATCTCTCAAGGATCTATGCACTGTTCCTAGGCACTAACTCCCACACACTCACCATCACTGTATCAGAGAGGTCCCCAAAGAGTGTGCTCATAGATAACCTAATTGTTACATGACACAAATTTTTGCTACTTATGTGTAAATGAGTATCTCAGAACAACAGTAGCTGGCTCTGACAATTCTGATTAAAGTGCAAGTGGAGCCAGGCATGGAGGTGCAGGCCTGTAATCCCAGTACTTGGGAGGCTGAGACAGGAGGATCGCAGGTTCGCGGCCAGCCTCAACTACTTAGTGAGGCCCTCCACAACTTAGTGAGACCCTGTTTCAAAATAAAGAATAAAAAATAGGGCCGGGGGTGTGGCTCAGAGGCAGAATGCCCCTGGGTTCAATCCCCAGTACCGCAAAAAAAAAAAAAAAAAGTGCAAGCAGCATTAAACAAGTAACACCCCATACAGCATTTTCTAGCTAATCTCCCCTTCCTTTGCATAGCAAGCACCTTTAATTTAATGAGCTGACTGGCCCACAATGACTTCCTTATTTTTGTAGTCAAAATCTGCAACATCATTTCTAAAAACTTTAATTGGAGCCAGGCGTGGTGGTGCACGCTTGTAATCCCAGTACTTTGGGAGGCGGAGACCGGAGGATCCGGGTTCGCGGCCAGCCTCAGTTCTCTCTCTCTCTCTCTCTCTCTCTCTCTCTCTCTCTCCCTGTCTCTCTCTCTCTCTCTCTCTGCCTAGTGAGGTCCTCCGCAACTTCGTGAGACCTGGTTTCAAAATAAAGTATAAAAAATAGGGCTGGGAGCGTAGCGCAGAGGTAGAATGCCCCTGCATTCAATCCCCGGTACCGCAAAAATAAATAAATAAATAAATAAATAAATAAATAAATAAATAAATAAAAACTTTAATTGGAACTCAGGTCAGGAAACTGGCATAAACAAAAAGGTAAAATTTATGAAGAACCTCAGGATCCTGCTTGCCTATCTAATCCCCCCTGACCAATTTAATCCTGAAAGGATACTTTGTTTGTTTAAGATATATACTGTATAGGCTAGCTATCTCTCACCACCCTAACACATACCTCAAGGGACTTGCAGAAAAAAAAGATCAGTAAACTGACCTCAGTTTATACGAACTCCTCATGCTAGAACCTGGCCATAAAGCACAGTAGGTGCTCAGTAAAACTGAATGAAAAGCCAGCTACCCTCCAAAATGTCAACCTTGGCAATATATTCCCCAAACACTCAACTTCACATTCTACTGTAAAAGCACTAGTCTACCTATAACCTCACATAAGGCCATCCTGAACCTTCCTATCCCACCTCAGTATTCAGAGCAACAAGCTCCATTTCTCTGGCTGCCCCCCATATAAAACAACATTCTGGAGTCCAGCACAGTGGCACACACCTGTAATCCCAGTACTCTGGAGGCTGAGACAGGAGGATCGCAGGTTCAAAACCAACCTCAGGCCGGGCGTGGTGGCGTACGCTTGTAATCCCAGTACTTGGGAGGCGGAGACCGGAGGATCCGGGTTCACGGTCAGCCTCAGCTACTTAGTGAGGCCCTCCGCAACTTCGTGAGACCCGATTTCAAAATAAAGTATAAAAAATAGGGCCGGGGGTATAGCTCGGAGGTAAAAAAAAAAAAAAAAAAAAGACCAACCTCAGCAACTTAACAAGACTCTCAGCAATTTAGTGAGATCTGGTTTCAAAATAAAAAATAAAATATGGCTGGGGGTGTGGCATGGAGGTAGAATGCTCCATAGTTCAACCCCCAGTACCACACATACAAAAAATAATTCTGTGATTTACCCAAACTCAGTGTGCTTGGTCAAGACCTATCCTGTTGGTTTTGAGCTAACCTTTGACTGAACCCATCATTTCTTGGATCTTAGATTTGGGTAATACATTCCTTTGCTTCCTCCTCTTCTCTCAGACAGTATTCACCTGACGTTTCCCCCTCCATAGAGTCTAATGTGGTAAAAAGGCAAAAGACAAAAACTGGATCCAGTTTCAGTTACCTCTATCACTTTGACCTCAATTCCTTTATCTATGAAGAGCAAATAACACAGCCAGGTATGGTGGCACAAGCCTGTAGTCCCAGTACATGGGAGGCTGAAACAGGAGGATCACAGGTTCAAAACCAGCCACTGCAACTTGGCAAGACTCTCAACAACCTAGTAAGACCCTGTTTCAAAAACAAAAACTAAAGTCAGTCATGGTGTTGCTCGTCTGTAATTCCAGTACTTGGAAGGCTGAGACAGGAGGATCACAGGTTCACAGCCAGCCTCAGCAACATAAATGAGACTCACAGCAACCTAGGGAGACCCTGTTTCAAAACGAAAAATAAAAAGGGCTGGGGGTGTTGGTGGGAGGTAGAATGCCCCTGGGTTCAATCCCCAGTGCCTCAAAATAAATAAATAATAAAGTAAAATAAAAAGAGCTGGAGGTGTAACTCAGAGGTGTAATGCCCCGGGATTCAATATCCAGTACCAAAGGAAAAAAAAGAAAAAAGACCAAATAACACACCTATCAGGCCTTTCTCAAAGTTATTAAGTCTAATCCAAATGAGAAAAGCCTACAAACTGTCATGTGCTACCCAAATCTAAGATCCAAGAAATGATGGGTTCAGTCAAAGCTTAACTCAAAACCAACAGGATAGGTCTTGACCAAACACACTGAGTCACTCAATAAACGTTAGGTAAAACAAGGAGTATTTTCTCCAATAACGAGGTAGATAAGAGAGGCACACAGGGCAAGTCCAACAGTGTCACTGTACGGACCCAGGCAAGTGACTCCCCATCTTTGGGCCTTTTCTCCCCCCACCTTTACAATAAGGGTTTGCTAATGAAGGATCCTAATACTGCTATGCTAGGGAGGCAATAGCAAACTGACTTTACCTGCAGTGTCATAAACAAGAGCACGAGAAAAGAGAGCGAGGACTGGCTGGAAGGCAAAGGGGCCGAGGTCTGGCTTTAGCACACCTCTTGAAAACAGTGTGACCTTGGCCCCATCCTTTACCAAGCAAACCCATTCCTCCTGTCCGCTTCTGTAAGCCCAGGAAAAGAATTCCCCACCGGCCTGCACGCCGTGGCTGCCGAGGAGCCCAGAGACTACAGTGCGCGCCCATTTGGCGCGGTGGCCAGCTGCAGCCCAGGCTCTCCCCCACCCCTCACAAGACTCCCAAGCTCCCCCGCAGGCGAGGGATGCACCCCTTCCGATTGCAGGACATGCCAGGACAGCAGTTTCGGTTTCCTAAGGAGCGGGTCACTTCCCCTGCGGTCCCGGCACCGCGGGTAAGGCAGAGTCTCCCCTACCGCCCTCGGGAGCCCCGGGGCTGAGCTCAGTCGCGGGGCCAGGCACCCCAACCTGGCTCCGCAGCCCGCCTCGGTCCCGCGGGGTCAGACAGCGGAAGGGGTGTTGCCATAGGAACAGCGCTCAAGACCCCCGACCTGCGGAGCCCCGGAGAGGCTGGAAAGGAAGGTTTGCGACACCAGCGGTGCCCCATGCGACCACGCCCGGCCGTCCCTTCCCAGGTCTCCTCGGCCCGGCCACTAGCGCCCCGAAGGCGCTCAGCTTCCCCGCGAGGACCCACAAAAAAACCTACCTTCCGCCATGTCGGGCCCGGCCCTGCTTGTAGTCTCGCGAGAAGTGCGCGCGGGGGGCGGGAGGAAAGCGGAGTCACTAAGTCTCGCGAGAGCCGTTGGGAGGCGCGGCACGGGGAGGAGCCGAGGGTAGGACAGGAGGTGAATGAAAGTAGAGCTGGTAAACCCGGAATGGTGGTGCACGCTTATTATTCCAGTACTTGGGAGGCTGAGGC
>PVJS01024925.1:11637-28381 GCA_004027185.1 Glis glis
CTAGGTGCTTTTTTTTTTCTTTTTTTCTTTTTTTTTTTGATGGTACGGGGAATTGAACCCAGGGGCATTCAACCTCCCAGCTACACCACCAGCCCTATTTTTTTATTCTTTATTTTGAAACAGGGTCTCACTAATTGCGGAGGGCCTCACTAAGTAGATGAGGCTGGTAGGGAACCTGCGATCCTCCTGTCTCAGCCTCCCCAGTACTGGAATTACAGGCATGCGCCACCATGCCCGGCTTCACTAGGTGCTTTTGAGGATGGGGATTTATCAAATGAATATCTGTCATGTGGCGGGCCCGTAGCAGAACACAGCAAATGTAGATTACTCTTTTTTTTTTTTTTTTTTTGCAGTATTGGGGACTGAACCCAGGGGCATTCTACCTACGAGCTACACCCCTCAGCCCTATTGTTTTATTCTTTATTTTGAAACAAGGTCTCACTAAGTTGAGGACGGCCTCACTAAGTAGCTAAGGCTGGCCGCGAACCTGCCATCCTCCTGTCTCAGCCTCCCAAATACGTGCACCACCACGCCCAGCTCCCCCAGCCCTATTTTTTATTCTTTATTTTGAAACAGGGTCTCACTAAATTGTGGAGGGCTTACTAAGTAGCTGAGGCTGGCTGCCAACCAGGATCCTCCAGTCTCAGCCTCCCAAGTACTGGGATTATAAGCGTGCCCCACCATGCCTGGCTAGATTACTCTTTGAAGAAGGTTTAATGTGAAAGGGTGGAGAGAGGGGTATTGTTGGTCTTTGGTTTGTAAGCTTGCGAGAGGCTGGGAGAAAGGAGACAAGGGAGAGGCACCAGATAATGACGATTCTGGGTCCATGGTAGATCTCTCGCATGAGAGCCAGAACTCAGGGGAAGGGCTTAAATCAGAGGCAGGTAGGTCAACTGTTATCCTAAGACCTTAGGAAACAAGAAAATGCATGCATATAGATGTGTTAGGGGGAAGAAAGATCAGGAAGATAGTTTGAGGACTTCAGTTTTATGCCTGAAGTTCTTAGGCATGGAGACCAGAGAAGAGTGAAGAAGTTGGGCGTGGTGGCCCACGCTTTGTAATCCCAGTACTTGGGAGGCTGAGTCTAGAGGATCACAGGTTCACTGCCAGCCTCAGCTTAGTGAGGCCTCTGCGACTTTGTGACACCCTGTTTCAAAATAAAGAATAAAAAATAGGGCTGGGGGTGTAGCTTGGAGGTAGAATGCTTCTGGGTTCAATCCCCAGTACCGGAAAAAAAAAAAAGAAAAATTGAAATAGGATGCTGAGATTGGAAGACCTGATTCCAAGCATATTAAGTATGTGTGGAGCTGGGTGTGGTGGTGCATGCCTGTAATCTCAGTACTTGGAAGGCTGAATCTAGAGGATCGATCGCAGGTTTGAGGCCAGCCGCAGCAACTCAGCAAGGGCCTCTAGCAACATAGTGAGACCCTCTTTCAAAATAGAAAATAAAATTGAATTGAAGGTCAGGCGTGATGTCGCGCTCACTTGTAATCCCAGTAGTTTGGAGGCTGAGACAGGAGGCTCACAGGTTCATGGACAGCCTCAGCAGTTTAGTGAGGCCCTCCTCAACTTAGTGAGACCCTGTTTCCAAATAAAAAATAAAATAGGAGCCGGGCGTGGTGGCGCACGCTTGTAATCCCAGTACTTTGGGAGGTGGAGACCGGAGGATCCGGGTTCGCGGCCAGCCTCAGCGCGCATGCGCGTGCGATCAATCTCTCTCTCCTCTCTCCTCTCTCTCTCTCTCTCTCTCTCTCTCTCCCTAGTGAGGCCCTCCGCAACTTCGTGAGACCCGGTTTCAAAAATAAAGCATAGAAAAAATAGGGCCGGGGGCGTGGCGCGGAGGTAGAACGCCCCTGCATTCAATCCCCGGTACCGCAAAAATAAATAAATAAATAAAAATAAAATAAAATAAAATAGGGCTGGGGGCGTAGCCCAGAGGTAGAAGGCCCCGGGTTCCATCCCCAGTACCACAAAAAAATAAAATAAAAAGTTAAAATTTTGAGGAAGACAAGCCGGGTGTGGTGTCACATGCTTGTAATCCCAGTACTTGGGAGGCTGAGACCGGAGGATCAGTGTTCGCAGCCAGCCTCAGCTACTTAGTGAGGCCCTCCGCAACTTAGTGAGACCCGGTTTCAAAATAATAAATAGGGCCAGGGGAGTAGCTCGGAGGTAGAACGCCCCTGGGTTCCATCCCCGGTACCGCAAAAAAAAAAAAAAAAAAATTTTTTTTGAGGAAGAGGGGTAGATTCTGGCTGATAGACACCTAGGAGACAGAAGAGAAGAGGATATGGAAATGAGTAAGAACAACTGTGTGCTCAGGAATTGATGTTCCAGTTGTGGCAGGAGACCAGGTATGAAGAGAACACGGGCAGGGAGGTGCTTAGAGGAACTGCCCAGAGCAAGCAGCTCTTAGAAGGGCAGGAGAGTACTTGCCAGGCTCAGTGGAGATACCATATCGCGAAGCTTCCGTCTGCTGAGAATGACTTATAGGTGTGCTAAATGGTGAGCTCTGGGGGCCTTCAAGGTGGCTAGGTAAGCCAGTCTCCTCTAGCCACAAGCAGCCTCATCAGTTTTGAGTACCCTAAAATATTTCAGGATAACATAAATGTCATTGTATTGACATAGCTGATATCTGTTTTACATCACACGACTTCTCTTTGCCTCACTAGCACCTGCCTGTGGTCTGGTATATAGCCAGTGCTCAAAGTGGTTGAGGTGGTATTACCACTGTGAACTATAGTAGGAGTCAGAAAAACTTAAGTTCAGCTTTGGCTCTGCAACTGACTTGCTGTGATTGTGGTGGCCAAGACCCTGCAAGCTTTTACTGAGGCTGTCTTCGAACCTGTGATCCTCCTGTCTCACAAGTGTGCGCCACCCAGCCTGGTTGACTAGATCCTTTATGAAGCACACATAACACAAGCCTGCCACTAAGTGGAGGCTCAATAGAAACTTGATTTCTAGTGCTCGTTTGGAATAAATGACACATCATTGTGAATAAAGCGTATTATTTATTTATTTATTTTTTGCGGTACCGGGATTGAACCCAGGGGCGTTCTAACTCCGCGCTACACCCCTGGCCCTATTTTTTATACTTTATTTTGAAACCGGTCTCACGAAGTTGCGGAGGGCCTCACTAAGTAGAGAGAGAGAGAGAGAGAGAGAGAGCTGAGGCTGGCCACGAACCCGGATCCTCCGGTCTTCACCTCCCAAAGTACTGGGATTACAAGTGTGCGCCACCATGCCCGACCGAATAAAGTGTATTATAAGCCGGGTATGGTGGTGTATGCTTTTAATCCCAGTACTTGGGAGGCTTAGACAGGAGGATCGTGCGGTCTCAGCCAGCCTCAGCAACTTAGTGAGACCCTGTTTAAAAAAAAAAAAAATAGGGCTGGGTTTTTATTTTTATTTTTTTGCGGTACCGGGGATTGAACCCAGGGGTGTTTTACCTCCAAGCTACACCCCCGGCCCTATTTTTTTATACTTTATTTTGAAACCGGGTCTCACGAAATTGCGGAGGGCCTAAGTAGCTGAGGCTGGCCTCGAACCTGGATCCTCCGGTCTCCGCCTCCCAAGTACTGGGATTACAAGCGTGCGCCACCACGCCCGGCCTGGGCTGGGGGTTTAGCTCAGAGGTAAAATGCCTCTGGGCTCAATCCCCAGTACCACAAAAACCAAGTATACTTTTTTTGTGTGTGGTTCTGGGAATCAAATCCAGGGCCTTGCACATAATAGGCAAGGGCTCTACCACTAAGCTACATCCCTAGCCTTACACTTATTTCTAACAGATACTGCTGAGAAGGGGGAAAAATCAAATTTCTTGCATTTATTGCAGCTTGTATGTCTAAGACATGGCTGGCAACATTTTGGGAAAGTCGTTTATTTTACCTCTGTGAAAAAAAATTTTATAATCATTTCACTAGAGTGGACAACTCAACAAGCCAAAATGCCTAATCCCACCTTGGCAGCCAGACTGCACACACCTGGAGCTGAGCAAGACAAACCATTGCCGGGAAATAATTCGCTCTGCAAACCCAGGCATGGTAGTACACACCTGTAATCTCAGTTCTTGGGAGGCTGAGGCAGGAGGATCAAAGGTTTGAGGCCAGCCTGAGCAATTCAGTGAGATGCTGTTTCAGGCTGGAGTTTATGCCCCTGGGTTTAATCCCCACTACCTTTTTTTTTTTTTTTTTTTTTTTTTCAGTACTGGGAATTGAACCCAGGAGCATTCTATCTCTGTGCTACACCCCCAGCCCTATTTTTAATTCTTTATTTTGAAATAGGGTCTCACTAAGTTGCAGAGGGCTTCACTAAGTAGTTGAGGCTGGCTCAGAACCCACAATCCTCCTGTCTCAGCCTCCCAAGTACTGGGATGACAAGCATGCGCCACCACGCCCAGCTCAAAAATATTTTTTTGATAAAGTGGTTACTGTCCTATCTTAACAAGTGAGAAAATAATTGGACCTTCTTGGAAGCATAGTACCTTATACACAGTAGGTAGAGTCAACAATGTGTCCATTTGCATTTGAAGCAGCAAAAAAAAAAAAAAAAAAACTTTCCTTCCAGCTGGGGATGGTGGCCCACATCTGTAATCCCAGTATTAGGGAAATTGAGGTAGGAGGATTGCAAGTTTGAGGACAGCCTTAGCAACATAGCAAAACTCTCAGCAACCTAGTGACACCTTGTTTCAAAATAAAAATAAAACCGGGCTGGGGTGAAGTAGAATGCCCCTGGGTTCCATCCCCAGTACAAAAAATAAAATAAAATTCCTTGTTATATACCTCAAGTAGATGACTATTTGTAAAACTGCTATAGAAGTGGCCGGGCGTGGTGGCGCACGCTTGTAATCCCAGTACTTTGGAAGGCGGAGACGGAGACGGGAGGATCCAGGTTCGCAGCCAGCCTCAGCTCTCTCTCTCTCTCTCTCTCTCCCTGTCTCTTTCTCTCTCTCTCTCCCTGTCTCTCTCTCCCTCTCTACTTAGTGAGGCCCCGGTACCAAAATAAATAAATTAAACTCTAGATATGATCCCCAATTTTCCCAAAACTGTTCTCAAGGGAGATTTTCTTTTTTTTCTTGATACTGGGGATTGAACCCAGAGACATTCTACCTCCAAGCTACACTCCCCAGCCCAATTTTCTTATTTGGAAACAGGGTCTCACTGGGTTGCTGAAAGTTGCTGGCTTTGAACTTACAATTCTGTCTCAGCGTGTGCCACCACGCCTGGATGGGGAAGATTTTCTTCTTGTTTCTAATTCTGCTCTAAGAAGTCTGGCTCCATGTTCTTATATCAGTTTTTAAGGAAGATTTTAAGGAAGAGGCCTTAACAGCCACTGGCAACTGATAGATCAACATCATCATCAATACAGCAAGTCGGTTATCAACACTTAACACTAAATTCATTCATAAGGATTCGGGACAATAAGCTAAACACCATTCTATCTTTAAAAAAGAGAGTGCTTCATCTTTCCTTTTTTGCCATTAACTTCCTAAGTGATTCTGGGAAGGTATCTGCACATTTCCCCATCTGTTTAGTGGAGGGAAGGAAGGTGGCGATCAAGATGCCTGTAGTCTCTTCCAGTTCACAGGTGAATCGGGGTTCCTCGCCATTTACCTTCTTTTTTTTTTTTTTTTTTTGCGGTACTGGGGATTGAACCCAGGGGCATTTTGCCTCCGAGCTATACCCCCAGCCCTATTTTTTATTCTTTTATCTTGAAACAGGGTCTCACTAAATTGCGGAGGCCTCACTAAGTAGCTGAGGCTGGCTGCGAACCCGGATCCTCCGGTCTCAGCCTCCCAAGTACTGGGATAACAAGCATGCACCACCACGCCCAGCTTGGAACCAATTTAGATCAAAGACAAAGTCCCCAATAATGTTCTATTCTGTGCTCCACTTTTTTGTGGGTAGTGGGATGGAACCCAGGGGCATTCTATCTCTGAGCTAGACCCCCAGCCCTTTTTAAAAACTTTTTGGCCGGGCGTGGTGGCGCACGGTTGTAATCCCAGAGACCGGAGGATCGGGGTTCGCGGTCAGCCTCAGCTACTTAGGCCCTCTGCAACTTCGCGAGACCCAGTTTCAAAATAAAGTATAAAAAATAGGGCCGAGGGTGTAGCTCAGAGGTAGAACGCCTCTGGGTTCAATCCCCGGTACCGCAAAAAAAAAAAAAAAAAGACTTTTGTTTCGAAACAGGGTCTCAGCCGGGCTTGGTGGCGCAAGCCTGTAATCCCAGTACTTGGGAGGCTGAGACAAGAGGATTGCATATTTGAGGACAGCCTCAGCAAGTAGTGAGACTCTCATCGAGCTAGCAAAACACTTTCAAAATGAAAATAAAAAATAGGGCTGGGGGTGTAACTTGGTGGTAGAATGCCTCTGGGTTCAATCCCTAGTATCACAAAAAAAAAAAAAAAAAAGAAAAAAGAAACAGGGTGTAACTAGGTTGCTGAGTGTCTCGCCACATTGCTGAGGCTGGCCTCGAATCTGCAATTCTCCTGTCTTGGCCTCCCAAGTACTGGGATTACAGACATACACCATCATGGCCAGTTCATGTGCTCACCATGCACTAAAACTCTGATGAAAAATGATGTCTGCTCATGTAATAGAAATTTAAAAGTGCATTAAATCAGGGTGAAGTCAACTTTCCACCCTTAGTATCCTTTAAAGCTTGTAAAACTTTTATCAAGGTAGCCCTGTGCAGCCTTTGGTATCATGTGCTGTTTATATAGAAAGAATCCCACAACTTGCTTTTGAGACCTGTACCCTAAAACCAAAATAGCTCATGATACAGCCTCTAAGTCATCATTTATTGATTTATAGAGCACCCATCACATGATTGAGGTGCTTTACAATACAGTAAACATCATAACAGAACTCACATAGTTAAATACAATCAACAAATTACAGAACTAAAAAAAAAAAAACTGGAATGAAGCAACATTGTGTCAAATTTCAAAGATGCTGAGAAGTGGCAGTACAAAAAAGGTAATTCCACCAACTGGAGACCAGACGGGCAAAGATACACAGGCATCACAGCCCAAAGTGGGCGGATCTGTAGAGGGTGAATGAGCATATAAAATAAAATTTCACAACTGGAAATGAAGGCCATTAAAGACACCCAAGTGATCACAGAACCAGTGGAATAACCTCACAAACATATTGCCTTTTAATGATAAGGGTATCAATCTCATACAGACTTTAAACTCAAGAGGCCAGAAAGCCACTGAGATCATCCATCCCATTATGAACGCAGACCAAAGTCTGGAAGCCTCTGCAAGAACTTGGAATAAATTTAGGACAGAGCCAACAGTTCGACAACCCAAAGGACCATACGGATGTTGTTTGCGGTTGGCATATAATTAGGGAAAAAATATCCTTTTCCTAAAGCAGAGAACCACCTCACAGTAACAATAAGGTACCGGTGGGACAAAAGCCACTTGGTTCAGTGTCACCTGAGTGTGAGTTTAATATCAAATGTAGAAGCATTTAAATTCACATTGTCAGATGAACACTGGGAAAGGCACAGATGACATCTCTGACTGAGGAAAAGAAGTCTCAACATCTCTCCAGCCCTGTTTCATTTTGTAGCATGGTCAGGGGCCCGGATGGAATAAAGTGGGAGGAAGAGAAGGACACAACTCCTGGCTTGCACTTCCACTCCACTCGATCTAGCCCTAAAGAACCACACGATCATACCAAAGTAACCACATTAAAGTGGCACTTAAAAGTTCAGAAATAGTTGTCCCTGAGTTACTATGTCATTTGCTACTTGTTGAGCAGTCAAATCCCAGATTTTAACTCACCAGATTGCTAGCTGAATTAAAGCAATAGGAGTAAAATTCTAACTATACCTTGCCACAAGCAACCACCCTGTGGATGATTTCACTTTTTTTTTTTTTTTTTTTTTTTTGCGGTAGCGGGGATTGAACCCAGGGGCATTCTACCTCTAGGCTACACCCCTGGCCCTATTTTTTTTTTAAATTCTTTATTCTGAAATAGGATCTCACTAAGTTGCAGAGGGCTTCACTAAGTAGCTGAGGCTGGCTGGCAACCCGGATCCTCCAGTCTCAGCCTCCCAAATACTGGGATTACAAGCGTGCGCCACCATACCCGGGCTTTTTTTTTTTTTTTTTTTGGTACTGGGGATTGAACCCAGAGGCATTCTACCTGAGCTACACCCCCAGCCCTATTTTATTTTTTTAATTTTGAAACAGGGTTTCACTGAGTTGATGAGGATCTCACTAAGTTGCTGAGATTAGCCTTGAACCTGTGATCCTCCTATCTCAGCCTCCTAAATATTGGGATCACAGGTATGTGCCACCATGCCTGGCTGACGATTTCTTTTTTTTTTTTTTGCAGTACCGGGGATTGAACCCAGGGGCGTTCTACCTCCGAGCTATACCCCCGGCCCTATTTTTTATCATTTATTTTGAAATCAGGTCTCACGAAGTCGCAGAGGGCCTCACTAAGTAGCTGAGAGACCCTTCGCAACTTAGTGAGACCCTGTTTCAAAATAAAGAATAAAAAAATAAGGCTGGGTGTGTAGCTTGGAGGTAGAATGCCCCTGGGTTCAATCCCCAGTACCTCCAAAAAAGGAGGGGGGGATTGCATCCCAAGTCCCTTGTAGGAGCACAGTGCCTAGCACTTTGGGGAAACAATTTTTCAGGAGTCTCTTAAAAAAAGTCACAAAGTTTTGGAAGAAAATTGGTCTCTAATGAATCAAAACAATTTTCAGTCACTACACATTCATAGATTTTTTATGATGCTTATGGGTTTTTATAATGCTTCAGAATGGAGAACAGACTGGGATTTAGAAAAATCACTACTGTGACTATATCCTCAACCATTTTATTTCTGCTTAAAAAAGTTGGGAGAGGTCTGGGCTATTGGCAGGAATTCTTTCACTCTTCTGCCAAAGCATTTCTCCAAACCCCAGAGTAGAGATGCACCAATTCTCACAATCACACACCGTGCCCCATCTGGTACTGTTTCAAGTTCTACCCCTTATATACCAAGACCACTTCCCACTCTCAACCTCACAACAGAGAGGAGCCTAGGCTTGTCTTTAACCCTGTACATACTCATTTGACCAAAGGCTTAAGTCATTTTAGAAAATTGTATGTATCAAATCCAAGTGTGCTAAGTCAGTGATAGAATCTGTATGTCTAATAGTAAAGCATTTACCCCTGTAATGCTTTTAAGATTCACATAAGAATCCAGATAGAACCCAATACATATACTGCCATGGTCGTGTGATTTTCAAGTATTAAGTCTGTTTGCATAAGGAATCAACCTGAGATTTTTCTAAACTGCACTTCTCTGGCATTCAGTATTATAACCTTCATTCAATACAATAAAAGCCAACAACTTGACAATTATTGGAAAAAATTATATTTTCGAAGAACTCACTACATAAGGTGACAGAATTCCAAAATCAAATTACATGAAAATATACATCGCAATTTCTTTGTACAATAGGTGAGAAATATCTGTAGTATAGAAGAATAGAGGCAAAGAAATATGAAGGACTAAGGAGAAGGGTATGAGGGCAAAGAGCATTTTTAATAGTAAACCCAGGAGTAGAAAGCCTATAGTTGTGCATGCTTTATTTATCCAAACTTAACATTAGGCAACTGAAGTGCAAAAATAAAACCAAATCAGAATTTTGTATTTAGGGGAAATTTCAGTAAGCTGAATTTAGAACCAACTTTTTTTAGTTCTTGGGGATAATGACTAAGGTCAAGAGCTCTCAATAGCCAGAAAATGTTATTGCTACAACCAATCCAAGAGAAGGGTGCAACTAGAATACAAAAAGGACAAAGCACCTAGTGATGACCACTCTCCGAAGTCATCATTAAAAATCAAGTAATTGCTTATTAAGTATTTCAGTATTTGAACTAAATGATTTGAGAACTTTCTGGCAGACAGATGAGATAAAAGCAAAGGGGAGTGTGTCAAAACAAAGAAGATACAAAAGTTTAGTAAGTGAAAGAGTTTAATGAAGCTTCAATGGTTTAAAGGAAATTAAATGGAAACTTTTAATCCTAATTGCTTTTCATCTGACATGCTTTAAGGAGTCTTTTTAAACTGATAAGAAACAATGAATAGGGAAAGAAAACCTGCTAAAATCTTTTAGAATTTACACGATTCTTATTCTACTACAAGAATGCATCATTTGGTACAAGGTGTATTTGTGGATGTACATGAACAGTATATATATTATCCGGATCATGTTGTGCTATGTACAGGTCTTTACAATTCTTCCTGAAGGTTAAAACAGTTCATTAGAATTCAAAATGCGTAATCATCTGTGAGTTGGCACTTGTTAGGCTCTTGTCGGCATTGATAACTGGCATGTTTTATTGCAGCCCAGTTCCAGCCAGTGTTTGCCAACTCGTGACAACAGAAGTCCAGCAATAGGTGGGTAGAGTGCAGGGAAAACAGTGCCATGTTTCTCAGTTGGAGACCTACAACAAGACAAACAGCATTATATAATGAATTCTTTAGCAATATTTTTTTTTTTGTGGTGGTGCTGGAGATTGAACCCAGGGACATTCTACAACCTCTGAGCTATATCCCCAGCCCTACTTTTGTTTTTTGGAAACAGGGTCTTACTAGGTTGCTGCAGGTCTCACTAAGTACATGAGGCTGGCTTCGAACCTATGATCCTCCTGCCTCAGCCTCCCAAGTACTGAAATTACAGGTATGCGCCACTGTGCCTGGCTCTTTGGCAATAAATTCTTCATTTCATTTTAAGCTCACATTTGTGCTTGGGCATTACAGTAACTACAACCCACATATGGCTATTTAATTTTGAATTTAAATTAATTAATATTGCTGGGCATGGTGGCACATGCCTGTCATCCCAGTAATTGGTAGGCTGAGAAAGGAAGATCACAGGTTCAGTTCAGCCTTGGCAACTCAGTGAAGCCCTCAGCAACTTAGTGAGATACCGTTTCAAAATAAAAAGACAAAACAGCCGGGCATGGTGGTGCACGCTTGTAGTCCCAGTGCTTGGGAGGCTGAGACCGGAGGATCCGGGTTGGCGGCCAGCCTCAGCTAATTAGTGAGGCCCTCCGCAACTTCGTGAGACCCAGTTTCAAAATAAAGGATAAAAAATAGGGCCGGGGGTGTGGCTCTGAGGTAGAACGTCCTGGGTTCAATCCTGGTACCTTGCTAAAACAAAACAAAACAAAACACAACAAAATAAAAAGACAAAACAAAACAACAAAAACAGGGCTGCGGGTATAGCTCAGAGGCAGAATGCCTCTGGGTTCAATCCCTAGTACCACAAAATACAAACAAACTTAAAATTTAGTTTCTCAGTCACATTAACTATATTTTTCTCTTTTTTTGTTTCTTTTTTTTTTTTGTGGTACCGGGGATTGAACCCAGGGGCATTCTACCTCCAAGTTGCACCCCCAGCCCTATTTTTTATACTTTATTTTGAAACCGGTCTCATGAAGTTACAGAGGGCCTCACTAAGTAGCTGAGGGTGGCCGCGAACCCGGATCCTCCGGTCTCCGCCTCCCAAGTATTGGGATTACAAGCATGCACCACCACAGCCGGCACATTAATTATATTTCTAAAAGTGCTCAATATTAGCCAGGCATGGTGGCGCACGCTTGTAATCCCAGTACTTTGGGAGGCGGAGACCGGAGGATCCAGGTTCATGGCTAGCCTCAGCTCTCTTTCTGTCTCTCTCTCTCTACTTAGTGAGGCCCTCCGCAACTTCGTGAGACCCGGTTTCAAAATAAAGTATAAAAAATAGGGCCGGGGGTGTAGTGGAGAGGTAGAACACCCCTGGGTTCAATCCCCGGTACCACACACACACACACACAAAAAAAGTGCTCAATATTCACATGTGGCTACTGGCTGCCACATTGGACAATGCAGATAAAAAGTTCTACTGTACAGCAACAATTAGTGTTATTTTTTTTTTTTTTTTTTGGTACTGGGGACTGAACCAAGCAAGGGCCATTCTACCACAAAGCTCCCCTCATGCCTATTTGTTTGTTTATTTATTTAGGCACTGGGAATTGAACCCAGGGGCATTCTACCTCCGAGCTACACCCCCAGCCCTATTTTTTATTCTTTATTTTGAAACAGGGTCTCACTGAGTTGCCGAGGCCTCACTAAGTAACTGAGGCTGGCCGTGAACCTGGATCCTCCGGTCTCAGCCTCCCAAGTAATGGGATTACAAGTGTGCGCCACCATGCCTGGCTAGTTATATGATTTTTAAAATGAACTTACCCTGAAGTAAGTGAAGTTACTAGCTGATGAATAAATGTCACTCAAAAGCAGTCTCTTGGCTTTTTCTTACACAACGGGCAACTTTCCTTTTAAATTCTCCATTTCTGTCTTCCCTCCATTCTTTCTGTAGATATAAAAGTAATATGGAATGATTTTTTGCAAATTCCTCCTTATAATCTCAAGTGCACATTTTAATTTTGAATGTAATCCTTTGGTAACTTGTACGCTTTAAATGTTAAAAAGTTTGAAGTTGGGCGTGGTGGTGCAAACGTGTAATCCCAGTACTTGGGAGGCTGAGACAGGAGATCATAGAGAGCTTTGAGGACAGCCTTAGCAAGTGGTGAGACTCTCACCACTTTAAGACCCTGTTTCAAAATAAAAATAAAATAGGACTGGGGGTGTAGCTTGGGGGTAGAATGCCCCTGGTTTAATCCCTGGCACCACACACACCAAAAAATAAATTTCATAAGGCAAAAAAAAGCAGTCAAAATTAATTTCTAAGGTACTCTGCTGGGATATACAAGCAGAAATATGCTAATTACCTCTACAATAAAAATTCTATTTTATTTATTTATTTAATTTTTTTTGCAGAACTGGGTATGGAACCCAGGGGCATTCTACCTCCGAGCTATACACCCCAGCCCTACTTTTTATTGTTTATTTTGAAACAGGGTCTCACTAAGTTGTGGAGGCCTCACTTAGTAGCCAAGGCTGGCCGTGAACCTGTGATCCTCTATTTCAGGCTCGCAAGTACTGGGATTACAAGCATATGCCACCACGCCCAGCTAAAAATTCTCTTTTAAAAAGGAAAAAGCCAAGCTGGGCATGGTGGTGCACATCAGTAATCCTAGCACTTGGGAGGCTGAAGCAGGAGGATCACAGGTTCGAGGACAGCTTCATCAAGTAGTGAGACTCTCAGCAACCTAGGGGACCCTGTTTCAAAACAAAACAAAAACAGGGCGTGGTGGCACACACTTGTAATTCCAGTACTTGGGAGGCTGAGACTGGAGGATCCGGGTTTTGGTGTAGGTTCAATCTCTAGTGTACACACACACACATACACTTGCTTCAGTTTACGGTAGACAGGTGAGATGCAGCACACTGAAGTAATACTGAGTACTAGTAGGGAAAAATAGGGGCAAACAGATAAACTATCACGGTCCCTGCCAGGCAGGGAAAAATGGAACACATAAAAGTACCAACACAGTTCCAATGAGAACAAAGATGATTTCATCCATCAGTAGATAACAGGAAAAATACTCAGCCTGTGTTTCTTTTTCTTTGAATATCATTGATTTAGGGATAGCTAAGACTATGGAAATCTTTAGTTCTTGCCTTTGCAAAGGAAGAGATTAAAAAAACAAATTTTGCTCTTAAAGCAAGACACATCAATAGGTGAATCATTACATACACTGTGCAATCAAGTATACTGATGACATATATAGAGATTACTGTGGAAGAAGGGAACTGATCTGCTCCAGAGGATCAGAAAGTCACACATCAGGTCTGAGCCAGAGAGGTGTGAGACCTTTGTGGGACAACTGAGGAAATGGAAAATATCCTGATCTTTCAGATGTTTGCTAAAGTACAGGTATAATACGATGTGTGTAGTTACCTCATTTTCATTTTTAAGTAAAAGGAAGCAATTCTTTTTTGTTGTCGTTTGTTTTTTTGTCTGTGTGGTACTGGAGATTGAATTTAGAGGCATTCTATCTCTGAGCTACACCCTCCAGCCCTATTTTATTTTTTATTTTTAAAACAGAGTCTCACTAAGTTGCAGAGGACCTCACTAAATTGCTGAGGTTGAATGCAAATCTGCGATCCTCCTGTCTCAGCCCCCCAAGTACTGAGATTAAAAGCATGCACCACCACGCCCAGCTAAAAATTCTGTTTTAAAGGGGGGAAAGACGAGCCAGGAGAGGTGGCACATGCTTATAATCCCAGTACTTGGGAGGCTGAGACAGGAGGATCCAGGTTCATGGCTAGCCTCAGCTACTTAGTGAGGCCCTCCGCAACTTAGTGAGACTCTGTTTCAAAATAAAGAATAAGCCGGGAGTGGTGGTGCACATTTGTAATCCCAGTACTCGGGAGGCTAAGACAGCAGGATCACAGGTTCACGGCCAGCCTCAGCTACTATGTGAGGCCCTGTGCAACTTAGTGAGACCCTGTTTCAAGAATAAAAAGAATAAAAAAAATAGGGCTGGGGTGTAGCTTGGAGATAGAATGCCCCTGGGTTCAATCCCCAGTAGGAAAAAAAAAAAAAAAAGAAAGAATAAAAAATAAGGCTGGAGGTGTAGCTCAGAGGTAGAATGACCCTGGGTTCAAGCCCCAGTACCCCCCCCAAAAAAAAGCAGGGGTGGGAGCCGGGCGTGGTAGCCAACACTTGTAATCCCAGTACTTGGGAAGTGGAGACAAGAAGATCACAGGTTCAAGGCAACCCACAACAACTTAGTGAGGCCCTGTTTAAAAAAATAAAAAAGGGAGCCAGGCGTAATGGCGCATGCTTGTAATCCCAATACTTTGGGAGGCGGAGACCGGAGGATCCGGGTTCGCAGCCAGCCTCAGCTCTCTCTCTCTACTTAGTGAGGCCCTCTGCAACTTCGTGAGAACTGGTTTCAAAATAAAGTATAAAAATATAGGGCCAGGCGTGTAGTGCAGAGGTAGAACGCCCCTGGGTTCAATCCCCAGTACTGCAAAAAATAAATAAATAAATAAAAAAGGGAGCCGGGCGTGGTGGCGCACACTTGTAATACCAGTACTTGGGAGGCTGAGACAGGAGGATACGGGTTCCTGGCCAGCCTCAGCTACTTAGTGAGGCCCTCGGCAACTTCGTGAGACCCGGTTTCAAAATAAAGGATAAAAAATAGGGCTGGGGATGTAGCTCAGAGGTAGAATGACCCTGGGTTCAATCCCCGGTACCGCAAAAATAAATAAATAAATAAGTAAACAAATAAATAAGTACATAAAAATAAAAAAGGGCTGGGGGTATATAGTTCAGAGATAGAATGTCCCTGGATTCAACCTCCAGCAGCCAAAAAAAGGGGGGGGGACAATCTTAAGAAAAAGGTCACCTAAAAATAGCACTACAACAGAGAAAAATAAGACTAAACAGGGAGATCAGAAAGGAAGCTAATATAGTGATTTGCATAAGGCGCAAAAGAGATGCAGGTAAATGGAGACAGGTGGAAAGGGGTTTACAGATATATATGACTGATATTCTTTGTCAACTAAGACAAAACTCAGCAAGTGTGACTTCGTGTGTGGTGTGTGTGTGTGTGTGTGTGTGTGTGTGTGGTACTGGGGATTGAAACTAGGGACATTCTTGACACCGGGCGTGGTGGCACACGCTTGTAATCCCAGTACTTGGGAGGCAGAGACCGGAGGATCCCAGTTCGCCGCCAGCCTCAGCTATTTAGCGAGGCCCTTGGCAACTTCAGGAGACCTAGTTTCAAAATAAAGGATAAAAAATAGGGCCAGGGGTGTAGCTCGGAGGTAGAACGCCCCTGCGTTCAATCCCCAGTACCACAAAAAAAAAAAAAAAAAGGGACATTCTATCTCTGAGCTTACCCCCAACCCTTTTCAGTTTTGTTTCTTTTTTATGTTTTTACTGGTACATTATAGTCTCATATCACAATGAGTATCAGTTTGGTGTTAACATACATGCACACAGCTCTTGGTGTCCCTCCCCCCTACTTCCCTCCCCCACATGTAGCACTGAGAATGATGTTGGTATAATCTCATATGTACACATTGTTTATGACAGTAATTCCATAGATTCACTTCTTTCTTACCCTTCCCCTTCCCTTGTACCCCTTCCCTTGCACCACTGAGGGTTTTCTGTTGTCACTGAAGTCCCTTGTGTGTCCCCACTACTCCCTAGGTTGCACATATTAATGAAAACATATATCCCTTCTTTTTTGTGATTGGCTAACCTCACTTAACATAATGTTCTCCAGATCTTTCCATTTTCTTGCAAATGTTGTTATTTTGTTCTTCTTTATTGCTGAGAATGCCATTGTGTATTTCCCATAATTTTGTAATCCATTCATCTGTTGATGGACATCTAGGTTGGTTCCATAATTTGGCCACTGTGAGTTTTGCTGCTACGAACATGGGTATGCATATATTACTGTTGTTTTCTAGTTTTAATCCCTTTGGTATGACACCCAGTAGTGGTATAGCCGGATCATATGGTGGATCCATTCCCAGTTTTCTGAGGAATCTCCACACTGATCTCCATAGTGGTTGAACTAGTTTGCAATACCACCAACAGTGTAGAAGAGTCCCGATTTCCCCACATCCTCGCCAACATTGTTGTTGTTTGACTTTTTTATTTTTATTTTTTTGCGGTACCGGGGATTGAACCCAGGGGCATTCTACCTCTGCGCTGCATCCCCGGCCCTATTTTTTATACTTTATTTTGAAACCGGGTCTCACGAAGTTGCAAAGGGCCTCACTAAGGAGAGAGGGGGAGAGGGAGGGAGAGGGAGAGGGAGAGGGAG